>JAMAKO010000126.1:0-57624 GCA_023628555.1 Chaetomiaceae sp. R4402
TTTGTATATAGCAGTGGAAGGACCGGCGCGCCTACGGGCATATCGGTGTAGGAAATAATAATAATAATAATAATATAAGGAAAGAGAAATACTAATTATAACAACAAGGTAAAACGAATTGTAGGAAATGAAATACTAATATAGGAAAACAAGACAACTCTTAAAGAGTAGCAGAACTAGGTACCGAAAGTTGACACGGAAACAACTCAAAGGGGCTTAGCTAGGTAGACGACCCTGACCAGCCTCATGGAAACTGACATTGTCTCACGGTGCTGGGTGTGCTATTTTCGGACTGTGGCAGACTTAGAAAACAGTCACCTCGAATCCCACAGTCCATTGAACCTAATTCAAAACCACTTCCAGTCCATCTACCAACGTGTTGTTTCCGGCACCTGCTTGCTCGCCAACAAAGTCCGACCCCACTAACAACACGGTAAACGACTCCCCGTATTCCCGCTCGATAGCCTCGAGATCCCGCACGACCTCCTCCGCAGACTCGTACTGCTGCTCCCAGCACTTCAGGCTGACGGCACTGCATACATGTTGTTCTTAAGGCCACTCCTTCTTTACCAGCCTCGCCTCCACCTTGTCCCACGCGTCCTTATCCGTAGTTATCGCCGATGTCCGGGAAGATAAAGTGACCCAGCATGATGAAATAGATAGTACACCCCAGCGCGAAGCGGTCTGTCTTAAAGTCGGCGCGGAAGTCATCCCGCGGCAGTGAGAAGCGGTGGGGTTCCATGCTACAGCCGTCGACGAGCACAGTAGTACCATCTGTGGCCAGGAGCTTACCCTAGAAATCGGCGAGCTTGATGTGCAAGTCCTTGTCGAGTAGCAAGTTGTTGGGCTAGATGTCACAGTGGAGAACGCGGTGGGCATGGATCCAGGCGACCGCCTCGGCGGTCTCGCGGCACCAGGTTAGGCGCTGCTGGAGAGAGAGCGGTTTGCCGGACTTGAGGATGTATTGGAGGACGGTGCCGTTCGGCGCGCGTTCCAGGTACAGACTTGCGTCGGTGGCGCCCTTGAACCCCAAGACGTTTTTGTGCGGCGGAATGGCTTCCAGCATTTTTCTCTCGGCTTCGAGACGCTCCAGGTCCTCGCCGGCAGTCAGAGGGTACTTCAAGACGGTGCAGTCGTCTACCTCGCCAATCCAGGCACTGGTTCTGGCGTCTATGACGCGTTTTACCCCTAGGGGGGAAGTATTGGTAGTAATGATGAACCTCCGCGTACTCGTCAAGCTCCAGGTCGTTCAGGTTGGTCATTGTGGGTTGCGGGCGCGTCATGATGAAAAGTTGCACGTGTAAGATGGAGTGTGACGCGACATGTGCGCTGTAGGCCTGCAGGGTCGGTTGGTAGGAAGAAGCCGGATGATTTTGGCCTCACGAGGGTTGGGTACCTCAGGGTTAAATACCGTATGTACCTATCAGTCTCGCCGTTTGAACCTTGTGTTTGCGCGAATCGGTTCACGTCGGACGGCGTCAGCCACATGTACGAAGGGCGTTACCCCCTGGACAGTCAACATGAAGGGCCACCATACTTCGCACGTCACTCGCCACAATATATCAACGCAGCGGTATCATGGAACAGTCTGCCACACTTTCCACCATCATGATGCTTCGCTGCGGCAACAAACACAACACAACCTCAATTCCGATACGAACTCCATCCGAGTCTCCTCGGCTGTCGCTGGAGTCTAGGATTAAACCGACAGGAACGTTCCAACCAGCTGCATGTACCGCTCACGGTCTTCCCAGTGGCTCATGTGGCTTGAGTTCTCGAGAGTGACCCAGCGCACGCGGGGGATGTGCTTGAACCAAGGCTCCATGGCCAGGTCCTTGACTTCGTCGTACCGTCCGTTCAGCAGGAGCGTCTCCGCCTGGATGTTGTGCGCCTCCTGCCAGCCCTCCCAGTCCTTGAACGAACCAACGATCACGAACTCGGATGGTCCCTGCCTGTTGGAAACCGTTAGTAAACAAGGATGGGGTGAACGTGAGTGAACATGCGAATGGAGCCACGTACATGGTAAGGTACGCGGTTGGGTCGTCCTTGAGATTCACAAACGCCGAGGCCACAGCATCAGGGTACGGGTCCAAGCGGCAGACGTGGCGGCCGTAAAATACGGCAGAGGCCTTCTCGAACTCCGGGCTCTCATGGTCACCGCGACGGTCGCAGTCCTCGAGGACCTTGCGGACATCTTCCGGCAGCTGCGACAGCAGCTCCTGGCATCCCTTCATGTACAAGGGGATGCTGGCAGGACCACTGGAAATGACCACTTTCTTGAGACCTACCGGGCTCGGCGTACGGCTGGCGTAGGCACCCGCAAGCATACCGCCCCAGCTCTGGCCGAGCAGGTGGAAGCCCTTCTCGCGCAGGTTGAAGTGGTCCACGAGGTTGTCGAGCTCGGCGATGAAGAGCTCAAAGGTCCAGAAGGAGGTGTCGCCCATCCGGTCGCGAAAATGGGTCGAGTTGCCGCAGCCGATCTGGTCGTAGAAGATTATCGGTATCTTGTGCGCCTCATACAGGTCCGTCAGCGAGGCGAGGTAGCCGTGGCCGGCGCCCGGCCCACCGTGCAGAGCAATCAGCGGGGGCGTCGGGAAGTCAAGGTTGCCCACGATCTGAAAGAGAGCAACCCTTTGGTGTCAGCATGGTTGCTTGTGCATGCCAGAGAGACCCGAGGGCTACAGAAAAGCGTGGGGGAAGGTTGGCAAACCTTGTACCACGTCTCCGCCGGCTTGCCTGCGTTGGGCGCGTCGAATGGGATCGTGCCCTCTATCGTTGGAATCGAGGCCATGATCAGTTCCTTGGCTGTTGTGATGTTTTCTGGCTCTCTTTCACGCCCGTGGCCGGGTGACTGAACACGGGTCTGTATGAGAGTGAGGTTTCGAAGGGATTCTGTTCTTTTCTGGTGGCGCAAGGCTTTGTGGGTGGGGGTTCTGGTGCGGATGGTGTCCGGTTGTGTTGGTTCCGTCCATTGCTCACTTGCCGACCGATCCGTCGCAATGAAGCAGGGCAGCGTGGTTGAATGCATGTGCCCATGTACGTGGCTAACCTCTGTATGTGGCTGTGCGCCCGGGGAAACGATGTTTGTTTCCCATTCGCCCTCGAAATTGATCCAGCGGCACCGACTCCGCCAAAAGACCCTCGAAGGTGATATGCATGCGGTGCTGTTGGCGCCATGGACAAGGGCTGCGAGCTCCGCGCCTAGGCAGTATGTTTGCCCGCCTGAAGCACCAAGGGCGGCTCGGGTGTGTTGGGGGCTGAGCCATGCACCTCGCTCCGTTGGCCGACACTGCGGACGGACGCATGCAAGTCATGTAGGTGCGGTGATACAAAGCGCTAGGCGATGCTTACCGCATCAATCTCGTCTTTGGTCCCGTTCCGTGGTGAAACCTTCGCTCATACCTCCTTTCAGTGAGGAATGGGAAGTGATGTCAAGTCAAGCCGAGGAGCTCCATGGCAGCGGCTGAGAATAGCCCTAATTTAGCAGGACCTCGGGACATGGCACATCTTGACTCCCCCGGATGGCACGGCGTTCATTGACGCGCGGTTAACTGCGGCTAGCCCATTGGATGAGGGAGTCCTGCAACCCCTGAACCCCTTGGAACGTTCAATCACCCCGCCCGGACAACCCGTCTTCGAGTCTGTTCACCTCATACGGCCCGGGAAGATACTTGTACTTCCCCCGGACAAGCGCCCTCGCCCGAGCCCACTGATGCAGGTTATCCCACTTCACACACCTCGTCACGGCACTCGATCTCAGTTCCTTATTGATGGGCACATGTGAGTCGTTCAACCTCTCAGCGGTGTACAACGCCGTGTTGGCGTGGCACATGAGCGCCTGGCGGATGGAATCGATACAATGGTCTGCCAGCTTCTCAGTCAGCCTCGTCGCTGCAGCGGTGGTCATGGCATTTTCCCCCTGACCTGAGTGCTCCTTGGAGAAGCCTTCCGGGTGCTTGCCGTTCGCCAGCAGGGGACCGTAACAGTCCCAGTGGACCACACGACGAAGGTTGTTGAGGCAGTGCATGTGATGATAGACGCCAAGGACTCCCGCGAAGTCGCCTCCGTCAACTTGGACCCTGTTGGTCCGGTTTTCGTGCAAAACGCTCATCTCGTCGTCCTTGATACGGATGTTTAAAGCTGGGCCCAGAAGAGCGAAGTTAGTCTGAGTCTGCGGCGAAGCGTAAAATCTGTGACAACCAAGGCGTCTTACCGTACAGCAGGTCTTCCCAGACAGCATCCAGTTCTTCGGATGGCTCCAGATTCCACGGGTGGCGTGAGTTGCAGGCCAGTGGCGATCATTGTCCTGCGCCGGAAATGATGGTTAGAATGGATGAACATCTGTCGGACGTGTGTTTTGACTTACAGGAACCGAGATGCAAACACGGCCATGATGGTCAATCGCATCTTGAGCGGCAAATGAAGAGTAATAATCACAGCGACGGGGGCGCTGACGAGGACTGCGTCCGTCACGATGCTACTGACGCCGACGTAGTTCAGAAAAGCTCGCTGTTTGGAAGTTCGCGGGTCGCATCAGTAGGTAATCCGTTCATCTATCGCAACGGGTGGGCGTGGTCACTTTCATAAAAACTTACCTCGTCCAAGCAGGTGGCATTGGTGACCCAAGGCCCGCTTACGCCGCATTGAAAAGCCGCCGCAAGTACCGCAGACAGGGTCCACAACATTATCAAACCAGCGAACCCTTGGGTTGCTCGTCTGTGATGGGGAATCGGCGACATTGCGTGGAAGCATGCACAGGCGGACAACCTGGCGAGCCCGAGCGACGAGACGAATAGTAGCTCCCCAGCGTACGCAGCCTGGAGGTTCAGAGAATTAGTCAATGTCTGCGTCTCCGAGGCCACTCGGTCAGGTACCTACTTTCAGACCCGCCCTCAGCTGATCATCGGACAGGTTGGTCAATGGCTGTCCGATGATTGCGCTTTGTGGAAGGAGCATCGTCACATATTCGCCAAGGCCACAGAGCTTGAACACATCAGAGGCAATTAGCTGACTGGTGCTTCCCACGCAAGTGACTGGGGCGTGCATGTGTGTCTCGTACAAACGCGGCAAAGATGAGCAGCTCCTCCAGGCCCGAAATGCTGTTCGACTTGATGAATGCTTTTGTCACGAGTCGGAAGGCGAGCATCAATGCAGTCAATGTCAAGAGCAGCCAGGTAAGCACCTGGAGAATGGGATTCTGGTTGGAGCTGGTCACAAAGTTGCTCCCTGCCGCCGCGGTTGATCCATCGTCCCGGGAAACGGACTTGGCCATGACGGGTGAGTGACTGGGGATCGAGTGCTTTGTTGTGATGTTCGAGGGACGCTTGCGACGTTGTAAGCCAAACCTGCCACGGGTGGCCATCAAGTTTGTTCTCTTGGGGCAGAGACTGAGCCGCCCTTCAAGTGTCCATGCCCGGGGGACGGGGGCTTCCCCTGAGACCCCGTGTTTACCGGCCATCACACAAGGCGACGGGTCGTTGGCGTCTCCTCATATTTTGTACAATCCCTCGCTTGGCTGCAAGACCTTTCACACCGTGGTTGCCAGCTTGGAGCCAGGGGCCAGACTGCAGGGTGGCATCGGGCCGGCCCGATCGCATGAGCCTGCTTCACCTGCACACCACTTGCGTCCAACACCGGGCCGGATGTGCAGCCTGCGTTCCCGAGACGGGAGCGAGTGGGGGCAAACATGGGCTCTCCCAACCGGCCGCCTGCTCCCCAGTCCCTTACTCGCCAAAGGGCCTGCCCTTCGTTCTCCTCCATTCATCTCCTCTCCAGGAAAAGGCAGTGCCTGTCGCTGGTCTGTCTCTCAGGAGCCCGCTGAATAGGCTTGTCCGATTGTCACCTGTTGCGAACAACGAAAACTTCCCTCGTTCATTGCATTGCCCATTGCCTGCAGTAACGACAACAGCAACATCAATATGTCCTCTGAAACAGTTGAGCTTCGCGCGCCTGGCGCCGGCCCCAAGCCGGGCTCAATACTGGATGACGACACCCAACTGCAACATCTAGGCAAGCGGCCACTGCTGGAGCGCAGTTTTGGCTTCATGTCCATTCTTGGCTTCTCCTGTTCGGCGCTGCTGTCTTGGGAGGGTCTCCTAGTGACCTCGGTGGCCGGACTCCTCAACGGCGGGCCGGCAGGGGTCATTTATGGCTACTTGATCAACTGGGCCGGCATGATGTCCGTGTACGCGACCATGGCGGAGCTCGCTTCCATCGCGCCGACTGCGGGAGGACAATGTAAGGGACATACGAGCCACGTTCCTGTGCCATGGTATTTTTGCAGTGCCGCCTGCTAACAAAGTGGCGTCCTCTTTTGACAGATCATTGGGTATACATGCTGGCACCCGTCTCGTCGCGCAACTTCCTGGCCTACCTCACGGCATGGCTCACGACGCTGGCATGGCAAGCCATGGCTGTCTCAACCGCGTACATCATCGCCACGCTGCTACAGGGCATCATCATCCTGTCGCAGGGCCCCGAACCGACATACGTGCCCGAGGCCTACCAGACAGTGCTGATTCTGTGGGCCTCCATGATCTTCGCCGTGGTTCTGAACTCGATAACGGGCCGTGTGCTGGCCAGATTCGAAGGGCTTGTGCTCATCCTCCACTTGGCTGGCTTCTTCGGGGTGCTCGTGCCCTTGGTCTACTTTGTGCCGCACAACATCCCCGGCGTCAACGACGCGCCGACGGTGTTTGGCAGCTTCATCAACTCGGGTGGCTGGTCCACGCAGGGACTCTCCTTTCTCGTCGGCTTCCCGCAGGTTGCCACCTCCCTCGTCGGCGCCGACTGCGCGGTGCACATGTCCGAGGAGATCAAGTCCGCGTCTGTCGTGGTTCCTCGGGCGTTGCTTTACACCATCGCCGTGAATGGTGCTCTTGCGCTTGGAATGTTAATTGGCCTCATGTTCTCCATCACAGACCTGGACGACGCCCTCGAGGCGAGCGACACTGTCTTTTACCCGTTTCTCGAAATCTTCCGGACTGCCGTCAATTCAACCGCCGGTGCAGTGGCAAGTACGTCAAACCCGCGCCCTCTCCCAGATTGGTGACTGACATGATTGCTAAAAGTGGCTTGTGTCATCCTGGTACTCGCGGTCGCGAGCTCCGTTGGTGTCTACAGCTCGGCCTCGCGCATGATGTGGGCGTTCTCCAGAGATAGGGGGCTTCCACTCTCGGGTCTGCTCGTCAGGGTATGACCTGTTTCTTCAATCCCGCTTTTGCCTTCCTGCAAGACAGCGAGTATTTGGAACCATGCCATTCGAGAGTCGTAGCTAATGTTTGGTCTCATCAGCTCACGAAAACGGCCCTTTCTGTCAACTGCATCCTCGTCACGCTCGGCATCACCGTGCTCCTTTCTCTTGTGGCCCTCGGCTCTGCAGTAGCTCTGAATGCGCTGCTCTCGCTTGTCCTGGCCGCCCTTTTCTCGACGTACCTGCTCGTCGTTTCTCTGACTCTCTGGCGCCGTACCACGGGCGCCATACAGCCATACGTCGCCCGCGCGGGCGTGCTGGACGCTGGGACTCTGACCTGGGGCCCGTGGAAGCTTCCAGAGCCGTTTGGGTGGCTGAACAACGTCTTTGCGTGCATCTACTGCGTGTTCCTTCTTTTCTGGTCGTTTTGGCCACAGTACACCCCCGCGACACCGACCACGATGAACTGGAGTATCTTGATATGGGGATTTGTGGTGTTAGCCAGCGTGTTTGGTGGCTGGTCCGGGCGAGACACTACTTCAAGGGCCCGATCCGGGAGGTCTGAGTGCTTTGCTAAGTACCATCAACATGTTTGCTAGAGCGCCACACGCAGACTCGTGAACATGCTGTCATGTTTGTGCTTCTCTCCTTTTATGCCTGCGTTGTGGCACCTGACAACATGGCAGCACCTTCCGCCGGATTATTACATGCTTTCTTCGTGCCTTCCGGTCAAACCTCTCGATCTGTGCAGGAACATATTTGGGTACCTACTTTCTCAGATGCCTCATGTGGCCTCCACCTGCACACTGCGTTCAACGTATTGTGCGATCAGTTGGTGATCCGACTTAGGCATCGCAGGCTACGCATTCCTCCCTTATGTTGCTGCCATGGGGTTGACGTGCTGCCCATTTCCTCAACGGCGCCAGCCAAGAGCGCACCCGGCCGTTATCCGCGGACGGGCTGAGAGCCCGCCACCTGCGATACCCTCGCCGTCCAACTTGTTTGTGGCCCCGTCACCGTTCCCATCGTCAACGCCCGCGTCGTCCCCAGCTGCTTCTCCAGTGCGCCGGATACCAGGCTCCCTAGCTCATTGTCGACCCTCGTCCGCGTTTACGCCTTTACCTCGTTATGTCCTACATAACGCATCCCAATTATCGTTAATCGACATGGCTCCGCTCTGCCGCAGTAGCCCTGCGCTTGCCCTGCACCAAGATGTTATGCTAGTTGCCCGGGATAATCTAGGAGGAAGCGTATAGCTAGGTCAAAAGCGACGAGTCCCTTAGGCCGCTTATAAAGAACTACAAGAACCTCTACAACAATATTGCTAATGGCAGGTATCTCGGCTTACGTCGATCCTTATATACCTTGAAGGAGGCGCTAGATAGCGACGATAATAAGGAGCGTCCTAATATTGGAGAGGAATACTTTATAAGGCTGGTACAGGAGTACCTAGAGCTGGCTAAACGGGATGCGGGGAACTAGGGCATTGTGTTGTTAGCAGTCCAATTCATCTAGAAAACCAAGGAGGCTATAGGCCTCGCTGTCGCTACCTCGCCTCTAGCATCGCTGGCCTAGACTGGAATATACACTATTATTTGCTTGTAAGTGCCTACTTCCATTGCTGCCTAGTTAGTGCAAGTCCTGATATAGCTAGATTATTGTTAACTACGCTAAGTAGATTGCTGTAAGGGAGGCTAGCTTTGCGTACATTATATTGCGCTTTATATAATATAGGCAATTTCTAGACCTTTTAAACTAAGAGTATTAAAAGGGCAATTAATATACAGGCATAGCAGAATTGATATACGGGCATAGCACTATCCGGGCATAGCAATTCCAAAGCTAATATTAGTACTAGACTTTCAACAGCTGGCAGCAGAACCCTACTAAAAGCGATAAAGGTTATTTCACTAACATTTGCGAGCACTTGCTTGTAGTTAGCTATACCTAAATGCGCGCCCTGTCACTGAAGCCAAATGAAATAGCATTGTTCTTGTCGTTATAGTTATTGCCCGCTCCTATATACTTCGATCGCTAAGGGAAAACAGAGCATCTTCCCTAGTCTATAGTTATCTCTCAACTCTAGATACATTAGTTAACTATATCTAACCCTATTTCAATGCCCTCTCTATCGACTAAGTCTTATATTATATATAATCTCTTTATTAGTATTGCTTAGCAAAAGTTCCTACTAAGAACTTTATTGCTATATACTTAGTTAGGTCCTTCGCTTACTAGAGCGGATACCTATCGCCTTTCCTACTCTAAATGCTATAGCCCAGCCTCTATGTCTTTCCCTAGGAGACGGTCTAGAGATAACGATTTCCCTTTAGACCGCTGCCTCTATTTCTAGCCAAATAGCTATTAGCCTACTTTTGCTTCTACAAGGCTAGCCCCTACTACGTCTTTCCCTAGGAGATAGTATAGATACAATAATTTTCCGTTAGACCGCTACCTCTATTTCTAGCTAAGTAGGTGTTAGCCTGTTCTTGCTCCCCTGAGGACAGCCTCTACCGCTTGTTATAAAGTTTGATGCATCAAGCGACCGCACAACAGCTGGTTGTTGGGACCTTTGCAGCGGCGCCGGATGCCAGAATTTCCATTCCTTGTCTGGCCCGTTCGCAGTCAGGCCTGAGGGCTGCTCGCTGTGCCAACTTCAGTTTTTCTGTAAGAAGGTTAGCCTGTGAGCAACAACTTCGGCTAGCTGCCGGAACTGGGAGAGCATGGTCGTACCGCGAAGCTCGTGGGAAGGAAGGTACTCGCTCACGACGATGTCACGATTATCGCAGCCGTGGAGGTATAAATGGCCATCCTTGTCTGCTGCCACCCTTATCATGACCTCCCCGCTGCCATATTCGTCGTCTTCGTCGTCTCCGTCGTCTATGCCCTCTGCTTTTACTCCCAAATGAGGCATAATGAGACCGTCTGCAGTAACTGTTCTGGGTCCTTCTCATCGTACTGTGGACGAAAACCTCGCCAACGGTACCAAACCCCCCGCATTTTGGCGAGCATGTTGTATTTGTTCGCGGCGGCGACAGTATGGAACCACACCTCAAGGGAGTGATCGTCGCGCAATGTGGACTCGTCGATCTCGTCGATCTTGTCTAAATTGACTTGAAGAACGATTCGAATCGCGTCCGGATGGTTCCCTGGGAGCTCCACATTCCAATCATCTCCCTTCTGCTGCGCCCTTCCTTCGCGGAACGGCTCGTAAAGCATCGCCTCCCAGACTGGGGAGGATCTGGCGAGGGCGCGGGAGCAAACCCTGGAAAACAACCAGTGTCGGGTCCTTTCCGACGACAAGCTTCAAATCACAGCGAGGATCGAGCAGCTCGACGCCCGGGGTTGTTGGCTGGAGCGTCTTGTCCTTGCTTCGATGCCATCGGATGTTGTCGACATGTTGACGTCCATTGTTGGCAAGCGATCTGATATCCGCCCTTGCCAGCAAGCCACTTTTCTCTTGAGAAGGTGCTTGGTGGCGTTGATGGCTAGCCGTCCGGTCGCGCAATGTTAGAGTGCTTTTTTCTCGACTCGTTTGGTTGTGTGCCTCAGGGAGAGGGACTGAAGTTGAGAATGGAAGAGTTTGGTCGATGCACCCTGGTCTGCAAAAACCACGAGATGCGCTGAACCAGCTGCTCTTCGTTGGAAACTGGACGACCGTGTGGGATCGTAGTTGTCGGTTTGAGGGCCTGGCTGAACTGGCTAGCGTCTCGGTCGGCAGACTGAACCCGCAAGAGTCCGAAGCTCGCCGCGTGGAGAGGCTTTGATGGATTCAGAAAGAAATCGTACCTCAAAATCAGAGAGAGAGAGAGATCTCCAGGCTAGGTTGGAAGCGATTGCAGCGGGTTCTTGCTGGAAGGTGACTGGGGGAAGCGACTGCGCAGTTTTGCGTTGTGCTTTCATTGTTGGATCAAGAGTGTTGAACCAAACTGAAATCTGTGTCATTACCTACGTGAACGCTAGTTAGGCCCCTCCTGCAAAGCCAAGCATGGGTTTGGCGGGACTGCATATTGTGAGATACTACCTTATACATGAAGTCTGCCGCTTTGGGGGGTTTTTTCTTTTCAAGTAGTTCCTACAAACCTTGCACAGAGCCATTCAGAGACTTTACTTCCTTCTCCTGAGCCAGTTATATCGACCTACCTTGGTAGGCATCGACGAAATGCTCTTCTCCGGCCAAACGCTAACCTGATTCGCGCCGTTTTTGTCTTTTGCCCTTGGAGATTTCGACGCCGTCCTGCACCTCTAAGAGTAAAGCCCATCACGGCAACCCTCCTGTCTGCAAAAAGACTCTAAACCATGGATCAGAGCCATCACGGATGGGGCGTCAGCGACGGTCCGCAACAACATGAATGCGCAGCCATCACCGAAGACGAGAATGGTCGAAAGCAGATTAATTCTCGTCCTCGGCTTAGGTTCCTCCCACTTCCTCCCCATCCTCTCCATCCTTCCCATCCTCCCCCACCTTCTTAAACGGCACCTCCTTAGTGTCCCAATGCTTCAACTCCCACGCAGTGATTGTAGCATCACCTCCGCGATCCTGGCAGAATCCCACAAGCCCCTCGTCGATGGGCACCCGTTGTAGCCAATCCAGCGACGGAGCTCACACACGACCAACTGGCGGCTTATGTCAGCTTCGAGGAGAGTTGTCGGTCGTATTAAAGGTAAAGTTGTGTTCGGCTGTCGCATTTATTTATGCTATTCTCATGGCGAGTTTTAAATCTGAGATGGACCTTCAACAGTTGGGCTAGGTACACAGTCCGGGATTGTTACCAGCAGCTCTTGCTGAGTGGCATCTTTGGCATCATTGCGTGCATTGTGTGTAGCCCGTATACACTGGGAGGTTTAGCCAGGTTTTGCATTTGTCCAGTGTCACGACCGACGGGCACCGAGCAGCCAGACTGTGTGAGCTGTGATCCTCAGGTGGCGATGTCTTGACCGCGTGCTGTGCGGACAAGAAACCCGGGACGACGTGGTCCTCGGCTTGCACGGGTTCGTTTGCAGTGATGATGCACTTCGTGAGACACGGGCAGTGGCTCCTGTGTGTATCCGTGGTTGCACAGCCAATCACGGTCCGCTGATGGCGTGAAGATCTGAGATGGCGGCATTTTGGCCAATTTTGCGCGTGTCGTCAGTCGGACGATTTCTGTTGCAGATCAGCACCCGAGCTAGCTGCATGGGGCTCAGAGTCAGGATGTTGTCTTTTGGACGGGAGAGCTGGCCGAGATACCTGAGAAATGAAGAGAAGAAAAAAAACCGAACTCCAGGCCAATAAACAATGCGGGACACCCCCGGACTGGATAAGTTAAAGGCCACCAGTCGATGCAAATGCAACCAGGCGGGTGCGCCCGCGCCTTCAGATTCAATGAGATCATGGCAAACAACACGGGCGGGGTTCAGTTTGTTCCACAACCACAAGGCCAGGATTATTTTCTCCTCAACCACAACCATGACCAGGGCTTATCAAGGCACAACATTGGTCCTGTGGCGTCCATTCGACGTGATAAGGACAGACGTGCTTCTTTGTTGCGGAAGAGCAGGGATCGACACGCCAAGTCGCTTGCTTGTTGCGAATCCAGCCGCCCGCCATGCCTCGGTTGGGCCTTCCCGGCGACACTCAGTGCACGACAGCAGCAACAGCGCGCTCGAACAGGATGCAGAAAAGGGAAGGAAGCCCTGCCCAGGCTTGCCTGCTGGTCTCACTCCTGCGCCATCCCGGAGGAACACTGGGCAGTCGCAGAAAGCCAAGCGCTGCCCTAAATCCCCCGGCTGCCCACCCGGGACCAGAGGCTTGGGACATTTTCCGCCCAACCTCTTTCTTCTTTCCCCGCATCGTTTTGCCTCGCCGAGTCGCCGGATTCTCTCGACTGCCGCTGCCAAGTGTACACGGCACGCTTGGCAGCATCTTGGCAAGCCGCCTTTGGGTCGCGGTTCCGGCGGGTTGGTTCCCTTGCGATTGGCTTCCGAAAATATCTCGGCACGAGCCAGACGCACGACGGAGGCGCCCGCAGCAGGGCTGAGCGAGAGCCGCCGTCCGCCAGTTGGGTCGACCATCCTCGCTCATCCCAAAACTGTATGCTGCTTCCGCCATCGAAAAGGGCTTCGACAACGATCCTGGTGTCGGCAGGTCCCCCACCCGAACCGCTTACTCTTCGATATCGTTTCTCCGAAACGTTCCGACCCGGTCGCTGTGCCATGGTGATATGAATCCCATCACTCCTCTCACAAGCATCCCGTTGCACCGGTTCTGAAACCAACCCGTCATCGCGCTTGCCAAGCCCAATGCAACAGCAACCGCACCGACACTTCCGCCACCGTCGACATCCTTGATGTGAGCAGGACAATGGCGGTACCAGCAAACGCGGCTGTGAGGGAGAGTAGGCGCAAGGCGACCGCTCAGGAATGGGAACGGATGAACGTGCTGAAGGCTTTAACGGCCGCCGAGCATTCGCGACGCCAATTCATCTTGAACTTTGCGGCCAGCCGGGACACGGCCCTTCTGGTGCCTGGCCATAAAGCCGATGCCGTCAAGGCCGCCGAGGAATGGGTGGCCGTTTGGTTCAGCCAGAGCGGGTACGACAGGGTCGACAACGAGTTCTTCAAGTACACGGTGGACGCTCGTCTGTGGGCTACTCATGGTATGTCGCCTAACCGTGTTCCTGCGCTTCTGTTGCTGACCGATCTGCAGTGGGTGATGATCTCGACTTCCCGTTCACATTCATGCGCGGAAAGGCCGACGTCTCCGCAAGATCAAGCGACGACACCACGCAGAAAAGCCCGAGGAGCGGGCCGTCGCTTTTTGGCAGCGGTGAGGTTGACACCCACCGCGAAGAGGTGACCCCCGTGGCAACTCCTACTAAGCAACTATGCGACGAGTCGCCCCGGGGTCACTTTTGGGGAAAGCAGCAGCAGCGACACTCAGTCCCACTCCCAAGCAAATCCCGCAGGCAAGGCCAATCTGCACAGGTTACTCCAGACAAGCCGCGAAGCACATCACTGGCCAGCATAGACGACTTGAGAGAATCGAAGGAGCGATCGCCTTTCTTCGCGCGCTTAGGCCGGTCGTGGACGCGACGACTGTCTGCCGCCGCTTAATCTCATCGTTCATTTCCGCATCCAATAACCACGCAGAGCACAAGCACAGCATCCGCTTCATTACCCCCAGGGGGCGAATTGATTGCGAAATTATCGGAGGCCGCCGATGGCGTCTACAGCCGCACCCACGATTGGAGCCAAGAGCGCCCGCCGCTCTTTGCCAAGCAGGGAGGGAAAGCAGGACAGCCAGCAGCAGCACCAGCAGCAGCAGCAAACTTGTTAGCAGCGCGGGGGAAACCAAGCTGACACCACAGGCTGAGCGGGGGCCAAGAAAGCTTGGCCGAGCCTTGGCCGAGACATCTCACACCGGGGACGGTCGCACGGCGTTGGCGGGTGTTTTTTTTTTTGTCGCACTGCCACGTCGCTTTCTGCTGCGCAAGGGCCACACGGCGACGCGCATGGAACGAGCTGCAGGTTTGGCTGCGTGGCAAGGGCGGGGAAACACGGGGAAGGAGGAGGGTTTATTGACGGGCTGAGGCTTGGGGTTTGAACTTGGCATGGGTTCGTTCCGTGTCTTGGTGTCTTGGCTGGCACGGGTTGTCCATGTGTCTGCAGCTTGGGTTGACTGGCGGACTGGGTCCGAGGGGCTGGATCTGGGGGGTGGTTTGACTGGCAGCATGCTCTTGACAGGGATTCTTTCTTTTGTGTCTCAGTTTGCTATCTCTATTGATCTGATTTGTGGTTCAAGAGACCGCTAGGCTACTATCTCTATTAATCTGATTTGTAGTTCAAGAGACCGCTAGGCTGCTCGGTCAGAAGCCCGAGGTACGCAGTGATCATTGCACTGGCGCCATGTCGCCCTCAAGCCATCCGTGACGGGTTGAAGTTGGCTTCTTTCAGCATGAGTAACACGGTATTTGCTTGAATCTTTCACTTCCCCGGTTTCATTCACAACCTTGGGTTCTCACGGAAGCACTGAAGTGTAACGATGGTGTGGGACTCATACGGCCGCAAGGAGCCCAGAGACACCGCGACACTCACGAGCCACATGTATCTCGGGTACCTATCTCGACTACTGGGGTGCTGCAGATGATTTTCAGCGGTAGTCTCGGGGTTGCCCGACAGAACAGCTTTGGAGGTATGTGTACGGTAAAAGTAGTCCCATAGGTAACTAAGCAACGTATCTCTCCACCGACCTTGCCCCAAATCTCCATGACCGGAACCTGCAACTGAATGGCACGAGCTACGAAACTGAGAAACCTGTCCCCGCATGCCGCCAGAAGTGTCCGAAGTGTCCTCTCAGTGGATTGGCTATCCTGCTTCCCCAAGTGTCTGATGTGTCGAGATTGTTTTCACACGGTATTGCAGCCGTTGGCAAACACAAACTACGATGGCGATAAACCGGGTGATCCAGCCTAGTTCCCTCGAGGCGGAGTTGGGCAATAGTGACGACTCCTCTCAGAGAGCGATGATTGCGCAGCCGCCAAAGCTCTCGAACAAGGGTTGATGATACGCCATAACGCATTTCATTCAAGTCGAGTTATTCATAGTTCAACCTCGTGTGTCTTGCGCACAGCTAAACGCCGACGATCTCGTTCTGCCGGTATTATCTGGGGTTGCCATCGCGGTCGAAATGGTCGACCCAGCCTGCAAATGGCTCGCTCATCTCGGGATCGGAAAGTTCGACGGTACCATCATGGCTGGCGATCCAGAGCTCTTAGGCCTCTAGACAAGACTCAAAATGTTTCAAGATCCCAGACGTCGTGTATGCGATATCGTATGTGAACAAACGGTTCCGGTGAGGATCCTGCAGGCGGAATGCAGCGATGCGGCAGCCCCTGCATTGCAAACCGTACTCGACTCTGCCTGAATCGCGGTCCAGGGACGGGAAAGCCGCAGCGACCATACACCTCTCCCGTGATGCGGTACCTCACCGACTTGTAGTAGAACGCCACAAAGTTGGTACCGTCGAAGGGACTATTGGCTGGACGGCGCTCTTCCATCGCATCTCGTAGGCTGCGTCTCGCACTACAACCAACCCCTCGGACCTGGGGTGCTGCACCTCGTTGGGAGCATACACGCCCGGCACAGGGCGGAGGACGACGGACAGGACTTCCCGGATGTTGGACGGCTGCAGCGGATGGGAGTACTGTGCCAGGTCTGCCAGGGTGGCAATGTCAAGATCTTCAGCCCTTGTGAGGCAGAACCAGCAGCAGCGCTTGAGGTGGGGCAGGAAGATGAAGTTGCCAAATTTGCCGCACACATGGCATGCGTGGGAGCAGAGCGCCTCGTGCAGATCGGTCATGGTGAAGTGGGCGGCGATGCGGGTGCGCAGGGTGGAGCGGAGGGCCTCGAGCGCGTGTTCGACAACCTGCCGGTACTGTAGCAGGCCCGACACGACGTTGCGGGCGAGCCTGTCTGGCGGAAGCGGAACACGGACTGCAGGTCCATGTGAAGGCTGATGGCCGCGAGGATCTCGACGGGGATGGCGCTGAGATTGCCGAGCGGCACGGCAGGAGGGGTCGGGAACGGTCCGGCGATGGACGGGCGGATTGGCGCGTGCTGGTGGGGCGCTGAGCGGATCACGGTCAGGTCATGGTCGAGAAAGTTGGTAGGCCGCCACGCGCAGGAGCGCATCTTCTTTGCCTGCTGCGATACTAGACATGGTATGCGCGGTTGATTCGTGAATCTTCAAGTTTTAGGCAATGAAGGTCGGTCGACGAAACAGTAAGATGTGGGAACCTAATGGGCAGGTCAAGTCTCTCGCACCTTCCCAGGTTGTGCCATTGCTGCCTGCCTGGAAACAGACTCTGGAATCGCTGTACTGTGAGGAGCTCAAAATGCACGGAGCGAATGACGCAGGGCGCGTGGAAACAAAGAGCGACAGATTTCGAACCCATCGTCGGATTTGGTTGATCTGCTGCAAAAATTCCAGGCTTGACTTTTGATACCAGCTTGACAGTGAGTTCAATATCTTGATTCATCTTATTGTACTGCTCGCGCTGCTCCCTGCTGTCATGCTGCTGCGGTGGAAGCAACCCGGTCGGGACATTCCCGACACGACCCACATGCTAACGACACAACCAGCCAGGGGCGTCCTTAGCGCGGCTGGGGTGAACCCTGACCCCCAGATTCCCAGATCTGACAAAAATTGTCGGCGCATCACTGCGACTTCCCCCTTGTTTTACGATTACTCAACGACGACCAGGACCAAGTTGCACTTACAGGCGCCCATCATGGAGCCCGAACCAGAAACAGTCGACATCGTCATTGTGGGCGCCGGGCTCAGCGGCATCAACTCGGCATACCGCGTGCAGACGCAACTGCCACAGCGCAGCTATGCCGTGCTCGAGTCGCGCCACGAAATCGGCGGCACCTGGGCCTTCTGGAAGTACCCCGGCGTGCGAACCGACAGCTCCATGGGCCTATTTGGCTTCCCCTGGCGGCCCTGGCCGCACATCACCAACATGGCCGCTGCCGCGGACATCAGGTCGTACATCGAGGACTCTGCCGCCGCCGAGGGCATCGACAAGCACATCCGCTTCGGCCACCGCGTGGTCGCTTCCAGCTGGAGCAGCGTCGAGCAGCGCTGGACGCTGCAGATCGACGTGACGCGTGAGGATGGGACTGCCGCGGAGAGGAAGGTGCTCAAGACCTGGTGGATCATCCATTCCAGCGGCTACTACAGCTACGACAAGCCGCTACCCGTGGTGATCCCGGGCATCGACAGGTTTGCCGGCCAGGTCGTGCATCCGCAGTTCTGGGACGAGAACATTAGCTGTGCCGGGAAACGGGTCGTTATCATCGGCTCCGGCGCGACCGCCGTGACGCTGCTGCCCGCGATCGCAAAGACCGCCCAGAGCGTGACCATGCTGCAGCGCACTCCGTCCTTCGTCATGAGCATGCCGCGGCACGACGGCGCCATCACCTTCCTCAGCAAGTTCCTGCCGCTGAGGTGGGCCACCCTGGTCAACTGGTGGCAGCGCATGATCCTCGAGACGCTCTTCGTCAATTTCCTCCTCACCTTCCCTCGCCTCGGCCGGCGTCTGCTCGTCAGCGCGACGCGCAAGCAGCTGCCCAAGGACTTCGACGTCGACAAGCACTTCAACCCGTGGTACAACCCCTTCGAGCAGCGCCTATGCTTCTGCCCCGGCGGCGACTTCTTCAAAGCACTGCGCGGCCCCAACGCCCAGGTCGTGACCGACACGATCGAAACCGTCACAGCCACCGGCATCCAGCTCAAATCCGGCACCACCCTCGACGCCGACATGATTGTCACCGCGACGGGGCTCTACTTCTCCCTTCTACACGGCACAGCCGTCAGCGTCGACGGCACGTCCGTCAACGCCACGCTCGGCGACCGCTTCATCTGGAACGGCGCCATGCTCGAGGGCGTGCCCAACGCGGGGCTGATCACGGGCTACACAGCCGCAACCTGGACCCCGGGAGCCGACGTGCGCGTGCGCCAGCTCATCAAGGTCATCAAGCACATGGACCGGGCCGGCGCGACGGCGGCCGCGCCCCACATCGACCCGGCCGAGCGCGCCAAGATGCCCCACCTGCCGGCGGTCGGGCTCAATTCGACGTATATGGTCTCGGCGCATGAGCGCATGCCGAAGGTGGCGGGCTGGGCGCCGTGGATGAATGGCGCGAACTGGGCGGAGGATGTGTGGCGCTTGGTGACGAGCAACGTCAGGACGGGGATGAGGTTTACGATGGCGGACAAGAAGGACGCTTAGAGCGTCTGCGTGTGTAAGTTGGATTGCAAAGGGGGCCTGTTGGTGTTGCAATAGCCTTGCGCAGCGTCGGATGGCAGCTTCCACGTTACTTGTTTCTCTATACCCACGAGTGGCAGGCCGAGCCGGCGACTTGTTCTTTATTAGTACCACTTGAGAATTACACAGCACGTTAGACACAACATGTTGAACAAACAGGCAGCAGATCAGGCTTTTAGGCCACTGTGGCACTGGATGTCCCTCAGAGACTGTCCGCTGTCCTACTAGGCGCTTCAAAGAGCAAAATACATACAACACCAGGGATTCGCTGGTCGTCACCGACAACTACTAGTCTGGCCGTCAGTAGCTTATCGAGGGGAGAGCGAACGGGATCCCGAGCTGCCTACTGCGTATGGTCGTATGTGCTGAGTCAAGCAAGAATGGGTGTTTAAAAACTGGAGGCCCATGCGGCACTGGTTGCCGTGTGGTTGAATTTCTTGGTACTTTTAGTGGAGAACGTACAGGCAACCTTGATGATGTCGGAATCGGTTCCGGCATTGGAGACTGCGGGAACAGAATGGTGGAGTCCTCCTACGTTTCAACGGGGGATGCCATATGGCCTGACTTGGTGGTGAGACAGTGCAACATAATGTCCACGTGAGCATCATTGAGCTACGCATGTGTGTGGAACTTCGGAGGTTGCGGGTTCTTGTAAACCGTTGTTCCTAAACCGGGGATGTTGGTCGTCAACTCTCTCTGCACGTGAAGAGATGGTGTTCTAGCAGTGAACAGGAAATGTGAATGGCTAGGCAATCTGGGGCGTGCTTTGAGAGTCATCTGGGACACACTGCATGAGTTGAGAAGCATATCTTATACCATCGAGGCAGGACAATTGTAACGTAGTTGAATTCTGGACAGTCTACTACAACACCAACTCATACTGCACGCCCCTCTCACCAAGGCCTCATCTAGTTCAACACCTCCAATCTCACCTCGCTTGCGGCGGGCTCCTCTTCCACGTCCCGGGACTGCAGGGTGACCCAAATGCGCTTGCACATTACCGCCACACCTCCGAACGGATCCGGATGTTCCGCAGTGTCATACACGCTGACCACCTCAGCCCTGTACGGCTCCGGCGGGTGTTCCCACACCTTGTTGACTGCGTCGCTGCCGGTGTGAATAAGGATATGCTGGAACCCCTTCTCCGCCAGAGTTCGCATGACATGGTGTGCCAGCGTTTTGGCGAGACCCTTGCCCACGTGGTCACCTCGCGTGTGTGTGCCGCTGCGTTTGACAACTCGGCCCTTGTAGGTATCGCCCTTGCGCTCTCGGGTTGTCCAGCTGTCATCGCCGTACTTGAGCCCGAGTCTGATGGAATCATGGTGCGGCACGACTTGGTTCCAGGAGATGTGACCTTTTGGAGGCGGAGACTTGGACACCGCGCCATCCTGGGACATGGCAATGGAGACGAGTGGGAAGTCCATCTGGTTGAGTAGGTCTTCCCTAGTGCCTGACAGATCGTTGAAGTCCCAATGTAGGTGTCCGTTGGGGCCACTGTCAGGACGGCTTGGTGTCCAGTTCTTGATGAAAACGCCGTATGACAGGTTGGAGTGTATGCAGTGTTGGGAGGACGGCTCAATGGCTTTGAACATGTCGTAGGCTCGCTGTGTTTGCCTGCCGGGATGGACCAGAGACCAGATAGGTGAGTCAAAAGCCATGCTGTGGGCAACAATGGCCTGAACCCATGTCAAATGTTCCGGCTGAAGCTGTCGAATCTCATACACGGGGTGAAGCTCGGCAATTGTGCTGTAGGGTGGCATTGTAGCCGTTCGTCTCCGATGTAATGCGAGATACCGTGGCCGAGGTCTTTTTGTAGGGTCATTTCGATTGTAGAGATCTTTATATAAACATGTATTACTTTAACTTTATGTTGCCCATCACCACTACACGCGTCACTGATACATGTGCTGTAATCGGCAACAAGGAAAGGTGTGCAAAGGAACCCTTTGCCCCAACATTGAACAATGGCATGTGAGGTGTCTCTCTTTGAACGTCAGCGAAGTCTTCGCCAAAAGACTAGCCACTTGTCTTGTCTGGTATGAGTCTGTTCGGCAAAAAACCTGACAAGATACCCCATTGTATGCTGTGTCTGGTCGGCTTGCCCTAGGTCAACCACCATCAGAAAGTCATCAATGCTTTGGGTCACACACAGCGCAACGTGGGGGACAATGATCACTTGCGCTCAACGGTTCCGTAAGCGCTTACTAGCCAACGGCACCTAAGGGGCCCTGTCAATCCTTGATGCGCTTGTGTCAGTACTTCAGTCGGTAAGCCCACATGCAACTTCGCTCAACATGGCGCGGCGGTAATTGCACCGGCTGGGGACCTTGGGTGATATTCCATGTTGTTGGTTGAGATCTAGCACAAGACAGTCTCGTGCTATTTAGGTTCGGGATTATGTTCAAAGACTAAGCCTGGCTGCAGAATCTTGGGTCACCGTCGTTGTGCTCGTGATCCGCGATGCGGTTAAACTTGCCCAGTTCCTTGTGTGATAGTTACATACATGTATGATTGGTCGTATTTGTGATGCCCTCTTGCCCGCGTGAGCCAACGTCGTTGTTCACTTGTTGAGTTTTCTAAAGATATACTCCGAATGGCTGGCTCCTCTTGCCATTGCCAAAGCAATTGGTTACGTGAGGTAACGATGACCCAATTCCATTTGCAGGTCATAAGACACCTGGTTGGTGAATTACATGCAGTGCACGGGGATGTGCACTACTGGAGCGACGTGAGAAACTCCATTCGACGCTCACAGGTGTGGTGATGGTATTCCGAAGTAACCTATCTCTCTATGCCGCTGTCCAAAATGCTGAGTCAAATGCTATTCGCTGCAGTCCTTAGGCCCTTGTAGTCCGTCACTGAGTTTTCCCGTTCCTACTCCTATCAGGGCCAGGTCAGGCTGCCAGGTACCAAACCAAGTTGCCTCAGGTCTTCTTCGTCATAAGCCCAATCTTGGAACAACAGCGTGTAAATCTTGGAGCACACCACGCGGGACGGCCAAAACGCTGTGTCGTACCTCAGCAACCCCTTCTTGGGCAGCCGATACACCGCCGTGTCCAACCTAGCCGTCACCAAGGCGTGGTACGGCAACTGCGGCCTGCTCCAGATGCGGGTCATGGTCGGGTGCGTCGAGAGCATGACGATGACGCGGTACTCGAGCGACTCAAACAGAGCCATGGCCCAGCGCGCCAGTGCCGTGGCCAGCCCGCGGCCGGCGTAGTCGGCGCGCGTGCATACGGGCCCCAGTTCCAGAAGATCGCCCAGCGCTCTGGCCAACTCAGCCTCGGGTGGGGTTATGCCGGCTTCGGCGGCGGCAAGGGCATCGTTGAGGATGGCCAGCTCCGGGAATTCGTCCAGCAGGCGGCGCATGGCGTCGTCGGGGATGCGCGTGGAGGCGTGGTTGAACAGCGCGACCGACACAAGCGGAGCGTCCATTGCGGTGAGCAGGTCGTGCTCGGTCGCGAGCAGGTTCTTGTGGTCCCAGCGCACGCTGTTAGGCTCCGGATCAGCGTAGGGAGAGATGTAGTGCTTGTCGAAGACGCCGTATGAATGGCCGCCCCGGATATGGTGGTACACAGCGGGACGGCAAGCGTCAAACAGGTCATAGGCGCGCTTTGCTTGGTTGTAAGGGTACATGGGCGTCCAGAACGGCGAGTGGAAGGTCATGGCGTGGGCAACGATGGCGAGCACGGCGTCTTCGTGTTCCGGCCCGAGTTTGCGGATCTCGTAGCGGTCCGGGTCGGGGGAAAACGAATATGGGTCTGGGCCCCTAGTGAAGAGATACGAGAGATCCATTTGGAGTATTAGGTAAGGTACTTTAGGGAATTGATTTGGTAGGGTTACAGGCCATGGAGACTAAGGGGAAGGCGGCGCGCTTTGAAGGTTGGATCAAACGAGCGCACCACGAAACCTTGAGGTAATGAAGAGGTGAGCGAATCTGGGTGGAATCTGCATCTTAGCTCCTTCCACTTTGCAGGGAGGGAAGCAGGAGTCATCTTCTGTCGGCACCTCAGGCTCAGTACGGACATCCGACTCCAGGATGCCCAGGCTGGGAAGCAGAGTGGGCAGTCGGCTCCTTCCAGCTCAACTCCCGTCACTTGGTCAAATCAAGGCATAAGGGGACATTCCGAAGATATGACCGCTTACATTATTAACATGGGCAATGATATACAGCTTAACAGAAACTGGCTTAGAGTGCAGCGCAGTTCGACAGCTCAGGCTATGTGCTAGGTACAGGACAGGTACTGGCTGGTACAACACAATTTCAGTCAACCAGCCACACCTGGTCAGCTGAAAGGTCCGTCAAGAAGACATCGTGAGAACACAGCTTTGGTATGGTAGCCCAGATGTAGTCATTCATGTCGGGCCCGAACACCTTTTCGACTGCCGCCCCGAAAGCTGGCGTGGCGTCCCAGAACTCACGCATAGCTGCCTTCATTCGCTCTCTGACACTCTCAAGTGCAGCCTTGTACTCGCTGCTTTGCCTGTCACTGATAGCTGCAAGCTTCGTCGTCACGTCCTCTGCGGCAATCTGGCCCGCAAGCATTCGGAGGCAATCAACCATGAACGCTACGGCGTCTGAGACTGGGTAGAAGAGCAACAGCCTATTCTTCCGAACGCGGAGCTGGTGAGGGATGGGCTCAGTAGCGGCAGATCCGTCCTTATCAGACACCAAAAGACTGAGGTGCATGTCTTGCTGAGCGGCAAGGCCGTGAGCGCTGGCGGTGGTGTCGTGAATCAGCGCCGCATCGCCCGCATCGATCGCTCGGCAGATGGGATCGTCGGCCTTGCGTGACCAAGCCGCCATCTCATCCTCGGAGAGCACCAAGGCCGCCTGCGTCCGCTCCCAGTCATGCACGCAGAACCATTGATTTGTCTCTTTGTGTTTGAGGTATACCCGGTCCTCGAGTCCTTGCTTCAGGAGACCGCGCCACGGATGGAGATCGAGGCCGGCGACCAAGGGCTGCGTCTCAATCCGGGAACCGGAGAACTGCACGCGGAGACCGTCCGGGGTAGGAGCACCCAAGCTGGAACCGGTACCCGGCCGGGCGGATTTGAAACGGAACTGTCTGCCGGCCATGTCATGCCAGGACGGAGCGTCCGCATTGAGCAACGACCGAGGTGCCCAGCGGAACCCTGCCATCGTCAACGTGTTGTCTTCCAGAAAGATGACACGAGCGGGCACGCCACCGAAACGTTCGGAGACTTCCTGCCAAAACTGGGCCATTCGTTCGTCCCTGTTGTCCCGCGAGGCGATGTTCGTGATGTCGAGGGAGGCCAGTGTCGACAGGCACAGCGCCTCGTCCGACGGCACTGTGACCGTCCTGAAGTAGACAACAGCCTGGAGGGCGTGGAGCAGCTCGTGGACATCACGAAAGGGGAGTGATGCGGTGGTTTGTTTGAAGCTGCGTAACTGCAAAAACTAAACAGAAAGTAAGGGGACTCGGATCAGTAGGTTGTTTCGCCCCAGACCCTCGGTACCTGTTTCCCCGATCAACAAACTTCTGACAAAACGTACCTCGTTACTCGCGTCGGTGAACAATTGCAACCAACGCACATCTCCCATTGCTTCCACAAAGAACTGCCTCATCAAGTCCCTCGCACGAGCGGTACCATCCGAGAAGTGAAAGCAGAGTGACTTTGACAAGGCAGCCTCTACAAAGCGGTGAGTACATATAGACATGCATTAGTTGACAAGGGAATTTCGAGTGCAGACCTTGTAGCGTCCAAAGGCGCCGCATCCAAAGCGACGTGCCCAGCACCCGCAAGACAGGTTCCGCAGCAGGCTTGCCCTTGTGCGAAAACGATGAGATGTGGGAGTCGAGTACAAGAACATGAGCAGCCCGCGCGTACACATCCTTGATACGCTCGAGCGCGATGAGCTTGCCGGACAGCTCCACGGGACAGCAAAGCGTGTCGATCCACAGACGATACGTTCCGGGCTGAAGCAGAGGATGCTCCCGCGCCTGCGCCGCTTCCAACTCGCCGACGATGCCCATCAACCGAGCCACCTGGCACTGCTGGATGGAGTTCCTGAACGGGTTGCCGAGACCATCTGCCCACACCTAACGAGGGATCAGCGGGCTGTCGCAGGTATCCGAAAAGGGGCACACGTACGTGTGAAAGAGCGACATATTCCATCCCCTCCCTGCACTCCTCCACCACCAACTCCACCCTCTCCCCGTCCCGCTCAAACCGCAGCACAGGAAACGTACCCGTATTCCGGAGCACGTTGCGCACATCCGGCTCACAGACCCCAAACTCGCCACACGTACACCCAGGCGTGGCATGAGCCAGCCGATACGTCTCCAAATCAATCTGAAACGCCTTACAAGACGCCCTATCACAACCGCCATGATCCTGCCGGCCGCGCCCTCCCCCTTCCGCCCTGCGCAGCCGACTAACATAGTGCAGCGTCCCCAAACCAGCATACGTGCGCCGGAGGCGTTCCACCTCGCTCGGGCACCACCCGTCGCGCACCATCGCGGTGGCCGTCTCGCTTCCGGGCGCCAGGTAGGCATGGCACCCGCCAAAGGCGAAGACGCCGGCGCTGTCGCCGGCGCCGACAAGAGCTCTGAAGCGGGGCTGGGTTGTGGCGTGGTGTGCGGATATCGAGATGAGTTCGGCTAGGGCGGCGATGGAGAATCTGATTGTCGCGTCGATATCGCCCAGGATGCCGCCTTGCAACATTTTCCAGGTTAGGTTGAGGCAGGCCTGGAGATGGCGCGTTCGGGTGAGGATGCTGGCTCTGTCATCTGAGCCGGGCGGGCCGCGTGATAGGGCGCGTAGCGAGGACAGGTCCGCGAGAAAGGGTTTCACGATCTCGAGGACTTTGGTGCCGCTGATGAATCGCTGTCCGTCTTCCTCAAATGTGACTTGCTCGGCGACAGCGCCGAGCTGCTGCTCAGCAACGCTTGTCGCCGAGTAATCCTGCAGGGGTCCTTCGTTGAGCCCCAGACACTCGGCGATGAGTCCAAAGTAGAACCATGTTTGGTGAAATGTCTCGTTTTCGGGACCGGGGGTGGGAGTGATTGGCTCGAGGTAGGGTATGTCCGGCGCCGGTTCCGGCCATCGTAAACCCACGGGGATTCGGTAGAGGAGCTGCTTTCTGGTGGCGTACGACAGGAAGTTGCCGCAGTCCCACCGCCCGGCGACGAGTCTTGTCCTCGGCACCGGGATGCTGGGGTTGTCGGGGATGGCGAGGATGTCCATGCGGGAATTGTGTAGGTGTTTGAACGCAACAAAAGCAGCGGTAAGAAATCCCTGCTGATTGAAGGCGTCTTAAGTCTTCGAAGTGCTGGTGTTCTTACGGATTTCTCCGACGTCTCGAAATGCGTTTTGACATCTGAGGTACAGTCAATGTTGGTGTCCAATGCAAACCCAGCCAGCACCTTGGGCAAAGGTCGCGGAGATCTCGGCTACCGGTACGGAGTAGACCGTATGTTATGCACGGTTTAGCCTGATACGGCAGAGTTACCTGCAAGGAGATTAGGGTACTTTTTACCTCAGTAAACTGTCGAGAGGACGAATCTACACCAGCCAGTTCCGCACCTGTGTAGACTTGAGTCGGTAGGGGCCAGTCCATGTAATGGAAGGTGCTGAAGTAGACATATTCCCCTCGCCCCTCACCAAACACATCACTGAATCAAGACATATGCCGTGCACACAAATGAGGGATCTTCCAAGGCGTCTCAAGTGGCCCAAATCGGCTGTTTTCTGTCTCACAACATCGGCATCTAATCTGGGTTTGTCCTCAGCAACAAGCGAGAGGGCCTAGATACATCCCAATATATCAGCCCACCGGCAGACGGAGATGACCGGCCATCTCAACCTCACGGCGGCTGACGCCGACACCCCCGGGGCGGAACCAGACAAAATTTTCCACATCGAGATACCCCTAGTAGTACTGAATGCCACGATGGAGTCGCCAAATCAAGCGAAGTGAGGGGCGTTGAGGAACAAGCCCATGAGGACGCCAGCGAGGGTGCCCGCAACCGGAATAGTGGCGATCCAGGAGAGGACCAAGAGGCCGACCCGCTGGAAGTTGACCGCTCGGAGCGAGCCATTGCACAGACCCACGCCGACGGTTGCGCCGGTGATGCACATCGACGTCGAGACTGGCAGCGAGTACTGGGAGAAGACCAGGACGGTGATGGCGGCGCCCATCTCCATGGAGCAGCCTCTGCTGGGCGAGTGGTACGTGATCTTGTTGCCCATGACTGAAGGATGGTTAGCGTCGCACACACAGACGCGCAGCAATAAAGAAAAGGGGGAAAGGCGCCGAGCTCTGTTCTGACTTGTTTAAGTACGCACCTTTCATGATATTGTACCCATACGTGACGAGACCAAGCGAGATCGCCAGCGCCAGCACGGCCAGGTGCCAGACCTGGACCTCGGCCTTGGCGGCAGCGGCGTCGCCCGTCTTCCATGCACCATAAATAACGGCCCACGGGCCGACCGAGTTGCCAATGTCGTTGGCGCCATGGGCGAAGGAAGCAGTGCACGCGGTCAGGACCTGCACGAACGAGTACGTGTGCTCGACCTCGTTGGGGTACTTCTTGGCGTAGGCATACACGCGGTGCATGCGCTCGCCCTCGGGGGTGCCCGCGATGCCAGACTGCGCCGCGTGGATGTCGTAGTGCAGGCCGTAGAGCAGGCCGCTGACGACCATGGCCGGGATGCGTTTTGCCAGGATGCGCAGGTTGTGCAGCTCGTAGATCGCGCCGGCGCCCATCGGGTTGTCCCGTAGCGTGCGCAGCGCCCAGCCCATGGGGCCGGGCTTGTTGAGCAGCTTCTCGTGCAGTTTCTGGTCGGCCCGGACGGCGAGTTGTGGGTGCGTGGGCTCGGAGACGTCGGTGATGTCAATCTGTTTCTCCGAATTCTCCGGGGGCGTCGGCGACGACTGCTTGTCTTCGTCTGCGTGGCCCTCCTGAACGACGGCGTAGTCGGGCACGTCGGCGCGGTCGGCATCGGCGGGGGCGGGACGCTTGAGGAGCAACGGGCCGTAGATGACCATCCACCACTTGACCGTGTAATCCTTCTTGATCACCTTGGCATGAACATAGGGAACAAAGAACAGAGCCGCGAGCAGTGCAACGCCGGCCCCCGTGCCCACGGTCACGGCTGCGATGTACCACGACGGCTTCTTGTTGAGGCCGAGGTTCGGCGAGCCCTTGTAGACGATCGATAAGGTGCAGATGGTGCCGGCGATGAGGAAGAAGATGGGCGAGGTGTAGACAGCCCAGGGCACGGGGTCCTTGCGCATATGCACTACAAGCTTGATGAGCATGAAGATGCTCGCAGCGAAGGCGGCTGAGATGGCCGGGGCCATGCCGAGACCGGCGAAGATGGCCCCGAGGCCCTTCCCGTCATTCCAACCCCATTGGACCTTTGACGCGCCCACCGTCGCGACGCCGACACCAGCCTGGTGACAACATCAGCCTAATGCTCCACATAATCTTTACCAGAGAAGATGGCCCCTGGCCTGATGTTGACAGACATACCACAGCTGAGACGAGCGAGTACGTCGACGAGACGTGGGCCGAGTGCCGCGTGCACCACATCACCCAAGACGATGCAGCTGCCAGAGCGCAGGTGAAGGCCAGCATCTGAACGCCCGCGTTGCCCCGGAATGCTTCGTTGGGGATGATGCCGTTCTTGATCGTCTCGGCGGTGCGGGCTCCGACGGTGATGGCGCCGAGCAGCTCGAAGATGGTCCCGAAGACCATGGCCTGGCGGTACGAAATTGAGCGTGACGACACAGACGTGGCCCACGAGTTTGCAACGTCATCTGAGATATCACATAGCCAGGTTAGCACAAATGGGTCTTCCTTCTGGACGAGGAGTCTTCTGGAGAGGCAGTCGGGAATGGTTGTTGAACTCACTTGCGCCATTGTTGAACGCATCGAGCATGGCAAAGAATGTGCCAATTGCGAACACGTATGTGTACTGGTCCAACCCCATTTTTGCGAGTGAGCGGGTGATTTTACGTCGATGTGCTGCACGGATCTGGAAGGACTGGAGGCGGACACCGGACTCCAATGCAGTCACGTCTTCCAAGGACACCAAGATGCTGGGGACGAGGCAGACCAGGCGAGGGCACCGCGTCTCCTTTTGAACTCCCTTAGGAACAAGCACCGGTACTGCTTTGCACAGCGGCCCGTCCGAGTGGAGTGTGCAGTCTCGGCGTGGGATTCTGTTCTGGTGATATCGACCATCCTGGCCGTCTTGGCCTTCAGCCTGCGTCTGCTGTGTTCGCCTGCCATGAGACGTTTTGGTTGACCGAGGTCAGTCTGGGCAGAAGCACTATCGATACCTTCGGTGCCTTTGGTGGCTGTGTGGAGTGCTTGGCAGTCACGACATTCGAGCACTGCTTGGTTCCCGGGCTGTCGGGAAGCCATGTGGTGTACGGATGTAAGTGGGTGGGCCACCATTCATGCAAACCTCGAAAACACGTGGGGGCGAGACAAGGTGCAACTGGCCCAGGGCCTGCCCCGTGGGCGTGCGGCTGTACGCCTGACGGCCAAAAGCGGTGGCAAGTTGATGCTGGATCCCAGTCCTTCAAGCTGAGCGAGGTCTTGGCCGGATCTTGGCAACACCTTGGCATGTGGTAGCCAGGCCGTGTCGGATCCTTCAGGGGATGGATGTGGAAAGTACGTAGCCGACCACTGGCCGAGTTGCCGCTGGCAAACCCATTGTTAGCAGATTTGCGTACTTTTGTCCTGCTGCGAGGCGGGCGCCCGCCAATTCCACATCATTATGCAGCTTGCTAAGGGTTCCGCGGGACAGCTGGGATACTGCACTTTCAGTGTGAGACATTCGTCTTTCCCTACATCAACAAGTGAGAACTACGCCTTCTGAACTCATTAATGACTTTGTGCTTCGGCATACATACGGTATCGACGCCATGCTTGATTCACGGCCGTCCTGGCTTCAGACATGGTCTTCAGATCAGGTAGAACGTTTCAAGGTGGCTCTCCTCCCAGGCTTCCCCGTCCATGATCCCATCACAGTATGCTTCCTCGACATATTGCCAATGCTTATCAATGCCTCTCCGTAGGACATGGGGTTTATGAGCTCCTGAGAAAACGATGATCGCATCACCCAGTGCCAGCCCCAGACCACATAGCCTTCTTTAGCTAGGAACGGTTTCTTGACTCCCATGTAATCCATACTTAGGAGATACGGAATGCCACTGCGCGCATAGTCAGAATCAAGGTCGAACCCATCATCGTCCAAGGACGCCAGCCCGGCCCAGACCCTGATGTTCTGGACAGCCGCAGTATAGAGACCCATCGTTGATTTTCCCGACCTGTCAGCCCTCATGTATTTACCGGAAGAGAGGCGGTAAAGGTCGCCGATTGGCACACCCCAGACAGCCTGCGCCCGTCTGTCGGCTGACGGGTGCATGTTCTGGCCCAACAAGGCCGACTGCGCGCAAAAGTCGTTGATTGTCGCGAAATGACGGATTCGACCGGCGTCCCCATGATCGTTGGGCCACTCATCGCCCACTCTCTGGATGCTGCAAACAGTGATTCCCTTGAGACCCAAGACGTTGTCGTAGGCAGTGTCGATGAAGCTCGGCCACGAATCCAGCGAGGGAGAAAACAGCGGCTGTTGCCCGGCGTGCCGGAAAATGAATGGGTGGTACGACGGAGCCATGTTGGAGCGCCAGTCAGGAGCCCATGTAGGCAACGGCGTCTGGAGCTGCTTGTAAAGTGCCTTCGGGAACTGTGACCATGAAAGCACTTCCAGCCGTCCAGCTTTTTGGATGAGCGCCCTGGCCACCTTGGTGTAAATGCGGCCGATGTCCACCACAGCATAATCCGCTCGTAGGCCAAGTTCTCCAGAGTCGTAAGCCGGCGCAAGAACAGGATACACCCTATCCCGCTCATCGGTTGCATCCATGGAGTTTTCCACGTAAATATTCCGCAGAATATCCAAAAGAGAGAACCCTCGACGGCCCTCGGTGAAGGTCCGTGCTCGCCTTCTGACGGTTGCAAAGAGGGAGAGGTTGTCAGCCAACGACAGATCGTTCATCAGTTTCTGCACTTCGTCTCTGGAACCGGAACGAAATGCCTCATCCCTCGACAGCTGGGCACCACCGAGCTGAGAAGTGACTTGAAGCGACGCAAGGCCTTCTCAAAAATCAGATGCCGGAAGTGGCGCATGTCGTCGTCCTCGGCCAGGACCTCATCGCGGCGGATGGGCCTGATCAGCCGATGGCCTCATTCGTCCAGTACCTCTCCCGGCCTAGCCTGCGCGCTTCCAGGCCAACGTCGTGCCAGAGCTCCATGACCGCGTCCGAGTCGTCGGCTTCCTGGCCGAGCCAGACGAGAACTTGCGCAGCGGCAGTGTAGATTCTCCTCATCAGGGCTACCTGGCCGTTTTTCTCCGTGCTGTCATCCTGGTTGATGCAAATCTGGTCGATCCATACTGCAACCACTTCGTCCCGGCTTCGTATCTGTCTCACCGCCTCGTCGAGAGACGCGGTTAAGGGTGAGTCCTGCCCACCGATTGTAGCTCTATGGGTTCGGTCGTTGGAGCCCCAGACGTACGACAGCGCTATGAAGTGTTGGCGGGAGCTGATGTGGTGACATGTAATGTCACAGATGATGGGCGAAGTATCCTCAGACGATGAATGGAGGTGCAAAATGCGGAAGTGCGCGCCGGGTGAAAGCAGTGTTGCGTCGTTGTACAAGGAGGCCTGGGGCCTGGAGACCTGGACGTTCTGGACAGACATGACTGTGAAGCAGCACGCTCTTTACTCAGCTTTTATTTTATCAAGGTGCAAAGTATCGACCATGAAGTATATGTCTAGAGGACGCGTTGCAGGGGATAATGATATCCCGATATATTCATCCCGTGCAAGTGAGCGGGGAACAGACCAAAGCTGAAAGCCCCAGTGCTCTCGGTGGCGGCGCAGCCTCACGTTCTGGGATGCTGGGGGTCTGCAGGTGTTTGCTCCAGTAGAGAAGGTCAGCGAGAATCGAGCTCAGCTGGATGAAGACCCAATGCGGCTTGTGAGGAGGGTTGGCAGGCAGTCTATCTCCAAGTTGCCTACTACGGTATCCGTTGGCGGGAGGGCACAGAACGGGCAGCGGTTTATCCATGTAGGGAACAAAAGCAGTAGCTCCGGAGCAACATGAACTAGAGTGAACACGTAGTGACAATACAAAGGCCCTCACCTCTCTACACGGCTCCCGCCATCCTTGCTCACCGTACACAGCCCTGGCAATTCCAACTCGGAGTGTATAACACCGCACCTTCAGAAATGCCCAGTCGTCCTCGAGACGGGTGTCAAGCATTATATAGGTTAGCTTCAGCCAACACAGAACATCCCGCCCTGGTGCCAATTCCAAAATTATCCATCTGGAACTCGAAGTCGGTGGCCGTGACCCCCTTGAAACGGAAGTCGAACCGCTGAACGAGGGCAGAAAGCACCAGATACATCTCGGCCCAGGCCAAGCTGCGCCACGGTCAGGCAGGTTCATCAACTTGATCAGAGAGGTAGATAGGCGACTTACTGCATGCCGAGACAGATCCTCGTTCCGCGCGAGAAGGGCGCGTATATCTTCTCGGCCGCCCGCCGGTCCGTGGGATCCACCCACCGGTCAGGGTCGAACCGCATCGGTTCGGGATAGTTCCGCTCGTCGGTGTGCATCAGCAGGGTGGTCATGCCAACAGGCGTGCCGGCGGGAATGCGCCAGTCGCTGTAGAAGAGATCCTTGTCGGTGACGCGCGCGGTGCGTGTGCCGATCGCGGGGCTCAGGCGCATGCCTTCCATCAGGACGGAGGTGATGTAGGGCAGTTGTTCGAGGGTCTTCAGTGGAATCGGGTCGGAAGAACCATTTGCGGCCGAAGTGAGCTCTTGTCGAAGCCGCTGCAGAATAGCTTCATTGGTGAAGACGTGGTAGAGAATCAAGCGGAGAGCGTTTGCAGTGGTCTCGAACCCGGCCGCAGTCACGGTAGCTATCTCCTCGTGAATGCGCCCAAGGGCTTTTTCCGACGTTGGCAGGTTGGAGGTGACAATCGAGTACACCAGCGTGGTCTGGAGCTTGTCGTCGGCTGAGCCTGAGGTCACGGCTGCCAGCGTCTCTCGGGTGTCTTGCTCGCATTGCTGTGGTGTGTTCAGTCACTTGTGCACCCAGAGTGGTCATAAAGTCACACTAAAGTCGTCGGATATTTACCTGCAAGTAGTTGAAGAAGGATTTCAAGCCCTCGTCCGCGACCTTCTTGGCCCACTCCACGGGGATGGACCTCAGAGCCGGCCCAAACCAGCGGATGAACTTGGTGTTGCGCCAGAATGCGCCCGCGCCCGCTGACGACACGGACAGCTGAATGTTGAAGTCTTCAAGGTCGAGCTCGTTGTATTCCTTCCCGATGATGAACTCATTGGCGATGTCTCTGGTGAAGGCGCTTAGGGCCGCACCGATGTTGAATGTCTTCCCGTCCAACTCCGCGATCCGTCTGCAGAGTTTCTCCACGTTCTTCCGGATGACATCCTGCCGCGCAGCAATTTTCGCTTTTGAGAACAACGGAGCTATAGCGGCGCGACGAGCTTTGTGGACGTCATGGTCTGTGGAAATTCATGCAGTCAGTCGCCTGGCATTGCAGCCCATGCTTTTACTTAAGGCACGCGATGTGGGAATGATGCATACCGACGGCAAAGAGAGTCGACTGCGGCGCCCCAAAAGCGTTGTACATCCAGGCATACTTGTCCCACCGACCATCCATGCGGTACAGCTTGTCATAGAAGGCTGGGTCGCTGACGTGCAGCTCGTGCGGGCTGATGCGGACAATCGGGCCTGGGCCGTGTAAGCAGTCGAGCAAGTGAAAGTAGTTGTGCAAGAACACTCACCATACTGGTCATGAAGCTGGCGGATCTTGGGCGTATACTGTCCACCCAGAACAAGGTCGTAGTAGCCTTCGTACCAACGCGAGATGGCTGCAAGCCGGGGTCCTGGGAACCGTGCGAGGGGATGGAAGAACAGGCGGTAAAGTACGAGGGTCCCGTAGTAGGCGACGATTGCTCCGACAATCCTGCCCCAGGAGAGTAAGCCCCCCCCATCAGTGAGAGCCATGATGCCTGATTTGGTATCAAAGCATCGATGGTACCCGCAAGTCAGCGATGAGAACGGTGTCGGCGGTGCCTTAACTGAGACTTGGAATGCTTCCGTTAAAACAGGAGTCTGCACACGAGCCAAATAAGTAGGTATGCGCGCGCCGTGTGGGGTGATGTAGCAGTGGAATTCAGGCTTTCAGCGCTTGAATGCCGCCGTAAGCAGTGCCGCTAGCCCAAGTCCGTGCCTCTTTACGGCACATAGCCGCAATCTGCAATCTTATTGGGGTGCGAGGATTTGAAGGATGCGATCCTGCGGCTGGGCTTATGTGTGCTCGAAACCCGGAATCCGTGTGTCTGTGACGCGACTTCATGCTGAGTCAGCACCCAGTCAATAATGCGCGGGGGCGCTTTGTACACAATGAAAGTATACCTAGACAACAGTAAAGCTCGGCCGATGTCAGACCAGGTTCAGCCTGGAGTTGACTGGAGGCAGGGGCAAACCACATCTAGGTGTTAAACACGACCTCAAGGGTTTGTTTCTCATGGTCAACCTACCAATGTACATGTTCGTGGGCTTTGCACTTCTAAGTCTAAGCTCCTGTGTTTTACTTAAGTCCTCATATACTAGACGAGAGGGACGCATTATTGTTTCGATGGTCAACATACGATCATGTGTGCCCTCGAGAACTGAGTAAGGTAACCAGTCTGGAGAGGCCAGCAAGGTTTGGAGGCTCAGGCTCGCTTGCGACTACAACGCAGACAATCAAGACCCATCAACAACATTGATGCCTACCTTAGCTACTGTTCAACGCCAGGCGCTGATATTGAACTACCTGTCCGCCTTCGTATCCGGCATTGCCCCTGCCAGCGGATCCCTACCAATGCTCCTTTTGATCTCCACGATGCCTCTTTCCAAAACAATGAGATGGTCATCCTGGCGTTTCAGCTCTCTAGACAGGGTCGCGATCAGTGATGCCGCTCAAAACACCTGTGTGGCCTTCAAGCTGACTACATTTCCCTCGCCGGGGCTAGAAGAACTCACGTTAGGAGATAGGTGAGCTGGATGGTGGCAAAGTGCTGGCGGCGGCTCTCGAGCCGGGCGGCAGCGGTGGCCACGCCCTTCACGCGATACCACCACCTAAGACGGCCAACGAAGGACAAAGGCCAGCCGAGGTGTGCGTCGAAGGGCTTGAGACAACTGGCAATTTTCTCTTTGGCCTTGCGGAAAGCGACCTCGGACTTGTTGATCATGTCTGCGTAGACCTGATAGTCGGGGTCGCGCTCGCGTTGCTCCGCGTCGAAATAATGCCTGATCCGGTCCATCTGATTTTCGGTGTCGTACATGATCGCCAACGCGGTGTCTCGCTCCCCTTTGGCGCTACGCGTGATTACCACCAAGGCGATGATGTAGGCCAACAGACTCAGCGCGAACGTCAGGATGCCCAGCACACTGGCTGTCGTCGACAAGGGACTGTCGCCCCCGTTGGGGCAATTACAGCCAGACGCGTCGCTCATCGGAACAAACTTGCCCGGTGAAGAGAAAACTGCCAGTTTCGCTGTCCAAAGGGCGGTTTTGGAAGCGGTGCGGAGTGCTAGACCGAACAAGTGCCGCAGGAAGAGCCTCTCCACAGGTGGCACTGATCGGGCACGTAAGAGCAAGGGCCAAAAGAACCAGTTAGTATATGGTCCAATGGTAGGGCGCATACGTTTTGTAGAGGAGGGTTTCATCAAACTGGATGGCCTCTCTTCTGGGCGTCCACAGAGGGTACACCGGGTATCCCAATTTCTGGTGGTAGGTCAACTCATTGGACACGACGCCCAAGATGCGATATCCGGAGGACACAATGTCAAGCCCTTCTGGTGTGCCACCGAGCGAGGCTGCGGCACTCGTATCAGGCTTGCTGCCGCCGACAAAACACGATTCGGCTTCGTAGGCGTTCTGCTCAGCGATACATGCAAGCTGATATTGCCCGACCAATGTGTTTTGAGATACGACACACCTCCAGTATGCTGTATCACGCAACGGCACACCGACGCCCGCATTGCCCCGTCTGAAAATACCAGTAGGCTCTGGCGGCCGGCATATATGGAGCCTTTCCCTGATATGAAGAGCCCTGGTCTCCTCGAGTTCAATGCCCTAGCAACATAGAGGCTCGGACAAGACACACTTCTTCCCTCGTGCATTCCGAACCGAAAGTGCTGCCCCGCAAATGGCACACGGGATTCTCCATCCAGCGATAAAGGTGGAAGGTGACCTGCAGGTCGCTTTCCATCTGGCGCAGGGCGTCTCGGACCACTCCGACTCAAAACACCAGCGGGTAGCGTCCAGCGTAAACCGTTCCGTCGATCCGTGCCAGTTAGGCGTCACGAGGGAGATGCATGCGAGACAAGGGTGTGATGAGAAGTATCTTCTCTGGCTGGAGTGTGCGTTCTCACAGATCATTCTTCGCATATGCCAAGACTAACGACTGTATGGTAGCGTGGGATGCTATGTCCATACGCCTGCACTCGAAGAATAAGTTTAAGGTGGAGATTACCGTTGGAGGCCAGAACGTTGCCTTCCGAGAGAACGCGGGTCCGTTCGTTTTCACGCACAGACAAGATTACTTCGTCGCTCCTGACCAGGAGTGGGTCGACGGGACCGCGGTCAGCGATGACAAGGTGCGGCAGTTTGTCGTTATCAATCCAGGAACTGGGTGAGTCACAAGTATTCTGCCTGTCGGATGACACTGCCATACTTCTGGGCAACTTAGACCTGTGGCTCATTGTGGGTTACAGATACTCTGTTGAGCAGCTACAGACCGGGAAGGACGAAATCCGGGCCATCGAGATCCGGGCCATCGAGATCCGGGCCATCGAGATACAGGTCTTTCTGCCGCGAAAAGGGGAACCTCTCGAGCTCTCGCGGCTTACGCCGACTCCGTCCGAAGATGACTCGGCCTCGCAAGGGTTGTCGGTGGAAGAAACCTCATCAATGTTGACGGATATGGACCATGAGTCTACCATGCACAATGGTCCGTTTGAGGCAAACGAGGCGGACTCTGAGCTAGACTACTCGAACGACGAAAGTCTCGGACTAGCCAGCGCAGGCGATGCAGAGATCGCAGACCACGCGGATAACTCAGACAATGAGTCCATCGTGCTAAACTACGCTGGCGACGCAGACCACGCGGACAACGCAGACGACACAGACGACTCGAACGACGCAGACGACCTGGACGCAGAAGACGCAGACGATGTCGACGACATGGAGGCAGACGACGCAGGCTACGTGAACGAAGCACACGGCGTAAACGAAGTACACAATGCATACGACGTACAACACGCACACCATATACACCATGCACTGGGGACTGACACCGCCTACCCGCACAGGCCAGAGCGAAACATCAAGCTCCGATCGTCCATTTGGAGCGGCACCTTCAACTTCCTCCGTTTTGCATTTGGAAAGAAATCCAACATTCCAAAAGACTCTGTCCAGAGCCGCGCTAAGACGCCGGAGATTGAAGTAGCTGCGGGCGGCTATATCCAGCAGGTGTTTGTCCTCGACAATGCTCCAACAAGATGGAACGACGAACCCGCCCACATCTTTCGCGTACAGATCGTCAACAAAGACCAGTTTCAGCGCGTGACAAACATACAGCCGACGAAACCTGAGCTGCAGCAGGTCGACGCGGAGCCCGGCCCGTTGGTCTTCGACAGGACCGACGACACCCTCGAGTCGCCGGGTCAGCTCAACGCGCGGGGTCAGCTCAACAAGAAAGTGCCGGCCCCCGTCCCCTATCTGCCGCGCGATGTTCCCAGACTCAATGATGCGGGCGGTTCAGTGGACACCAAAAGCTCACCTATAGCTGGCCATCATGCCAGCAGCAACACGAGGAATGGCACTAGCGAAAACACCCGTAGCCCACATGCAGCCAACGCCTCCGCCGCCAGCAGCTCAGGAAATGGTACTGGCGCGAAGCCCGGCAAAGCGGCGGTGTCGCGGTGGGCGGGTATTCGGAGACACCTCTACTACTAAGAGGGTGAATGATGATGATATGTCTGTGCGGGATCTTGCCGTCTCGGCTAGATTCCAAGCTTCCCCGGAACGGGGCCGGTCGACACTGTTTGAGTGCAAGGTCTGGCTGTAGGCTGGTTGCATATGCTGCTCACAGCCTGTCGTGTTCCGTCTCAGTCGCTGCAGCTCCCTCCCGTTTGAGGTCCGAGCTCTTGCTACTCCGGGCTGTGAATTGAGGTTTCCGCTGAGCCAGTCGCGCTCTGCGCGTGGTGGACGACGGGCGAACATTAACAGCCCCGGGCTCCTGTGACATGATATGGAAACCAGCTACGTCTACGAACTCAGGCGACTGTTCTGTGTAAATGCGTAGTATATTAACTCCGGTGGCTGGGGCACGAGCCAGACGTCCGGCACTGAGCGCCGGGAAAACCTACCCATTTTGTTCATCTGCTAAGCATGACAGAGATGTTGTCGTCGCTACTGCCCCCCACTCAGGCCGATGGCGCTGCGGGAATACTCCACAATGACGCCGAGCAGAACAGGGCCGGGCAGGTATGAGTATCCACGATTTGACCCGTGACCATGTGGAGAGCCGCATGGAGTGACATCCGCTTGTTCGTTTTCCCACGGGGAAACCCGGGGCTGTGGGACTGGGGCTTGGGAACGGAAAAGCCGACAGAGAACACACAACGGTGCGGGGAATCCATGTCCTGCTGCTCGCTCAGTGTGTAGCACCTCGGCAACGACAGGTGGGAAACACCCAGACAACGTCAAGAAAGGTCATGGAAGGGAACATGCGGGCACCCCTTCCTGGACCGACACATACATTTGTTAATCTGTTCTTGTTTACATCCATCCCTAACTTCCTAGAAGCAAAGATCACGGCGCTTGCTTCCGCCTTCACAAGTCTTTTGGTACTTTGTATCTAAATAAGGTAAGGTAACTACCGATTGGAGCCACCTACACATGCACCCGGACCTCAGCCCGGCAAGGCATTTGTCGACGTCCCAACCTGCAGCCTACGTCTGCAACTGCAGCTTCATTCTTGATCGGCGATAAGTCAGCGCCGAGTTGACCCACTGACGAGAATTGTCGAGCTAGAGCTTGCCCACAGCAACTGCGAACGGCGTATCCTCGGGCGCTACGACCTACTCGGTATAGCTGTCGCCGAGCGTTGGAGACCGGCAATGGCTGCCGAGCCGGGTTGCACCAGGATGTAACGTCGGCAACTCGACCGATCCGGCCAACAAGTGCTAACCCACGCGAGCAAAAGACGGTTCAACGTTGACGAAGATCGCGGATGGAGAGGCGGGGAACAGGCCAGAAAACCGGATGTAAGATGGGTGACGAACATTTCTGAGGGTAATGCCGAGGTTGGCTACCTGCCAACGTTGTTGGTAGCACCGTGCATTGCCTGGCATATAAAGCCCGGCCAAGGGGACTGCACTGATGGGGAGTTCTCCGGCAGCGGCAGCAGTACATGCTCATTGTCTTCGATCCCAAGACGCATCAGTCCGCCCCCCATGCCGTCAACAACACTGTCCGCCCTGGCCTCGGCACTGCTGCTGGCGCCAGCGGCGTGGGCTTCCAGCCTCCCAGAGGACGTGCCCTTCAGCAATGTGCAGCCTGCCAACACGCCCGTCTTGGGCCCATATGGAAACTCTCCTCCAGTGTATCCGTCCCGTATGTCACTCCCAACCGCGAGCTCCAAACGCCATTCGTCTCAGTGACTGACTGGCGCTTCGCAGCCAATGCCACCGGTAGCGCTGCCTGGGCATCGGGCCTCACCAAGGCGAAAGTTTTCCTCGCCAAGCTGACGGCGGAGGAGAAGGCACTGATGTCGACAGGATATCCAGGGCCATGCGTCGGCAACATTCTTGCCATCCCGCGACTGAACTTCCCTGGCCTGTGTCTTCAGGACGGACCCCTGGCCATCCGACAGGCTGACTACGCCAGCGTGTTTCCAGCGGGCGTGTCCGTTGCCGCGTCTTGGGACCGCACTCTGATGTACGAGCGTGGCCTGGCGATGGGACAGGAGTTCCGTGGGAAGGGCGCGCAAGTGATGCTTGGGTGAGTGAACTAAAGATGCTTGAGCATCTAGCATGAATGAATGACTGACCTTGTCGTCTTCCCGCAGACCGGTTGCTGGACCACTGGGCAGATCGGCGTATGGCGGCCGCAACTGGGAAGGCTTCTCACCAGACCCGTACCTCACCGGCGTGGCCATGGAGCAGACCATCAACGGCATTCAGAAGGCCGGCGTGCAGGCAACGGCCAAGCACTTCATCGGCAACGAGCAGGAGACGCAACGCAACCCGTCGTCCGACGCTCAGGGCAAGGTCATCCAGGAAGCCGTCTCGTCGAACATGGACGACCGCACCATGCATGAGCTATACCTGTGGCCTTTTGCAAACGCAGTGCGCGCCAACGTTGCGTCCGTCATGTGCTCGTACAACCGCCTGAACGGCTCGTACGCGTGCGAGAACTCCAAGGTTCTCAACGGCCTGCTCAAGACGGAGCTCGGCTTCCAGGGCTATGTCATGAGCGACTGGTTCGGCACCCACTCGGGCGTGGCCTCCATCAAGTCCGGCCTAGATATGGACATGCCAGGTAGCGTGGGCTACAGCTCCAGCGGCAACCCAGCGGACTATTCGACCTACTTCGGGAGCAACATTACGACGGCCGTCAGCAACGGCACGCTGGCCCAGTCCCGCGTGGATGACATGGTCCTGCGCATCATGACGCCTTACTTCGCGCTCGGCCAGGACCGCGACTTCCCCAACGTCGACCCATCCTCGGCCGACCTCAACAACTTCTCGCCGCGCTCGAGCTGGGTCACCGAGTTCAACCTGACCGGCCCGAGCAGCCGCGACGTGCGCGGTAACCACGCGGCGGTGATCCGCGAGCAGGCCGCCGCCTCCATCGTGCTGCTCAAGAACACCAACGGCGCGCTGCCGCTCAAGGCGCCCAAGTCAATCGCCGTGTTCGGCAACGACGCGGGCGACGACACCAACGGCTTCTACTACAACGACAGCTTTGAGTACGGCACGCTCGCGTCCGGCGGCGGCTCTGGCACCGGCCGCTTCAGCTACGTCGTCTCGCCGCTCGAGGCCATCAAGGCGCGCGCGGCCAAGGACGGCGCCCTGGTGCAGTCCGTGCTGAACAACACGCTCATCGCGACCTCGGACATCTCCAAACTGCTCATCCCCAAGACGCCCGACGTCTGCATCGTGCTGCTCAAGACGTGGGCCACAGAAGGCGCCGACCGCACGAGCCTCAACTCCGACTGGCACGGCAACGAGGTCGTTTCCTCCGTCGCCGCGCGGTGCGCCAACACCGTGGTAGTGACCCACTCATCGGGCATCAACACGCTCCCCTTCGCCGACCACCCCAATGTAACCGCCATCCTGGCGGCGCACTACCCAGGCCAAGAATCCGGCAACTCGCTCGTGGACGTGCTCTACGGCGCGGTCAACCCGTCCGGCCGGCTCCCCTACACCGTCGCGCTCAACGGCTCCGACTACAACGCGCCGCTCACATCGGCCGTGTCAACGTCGGGCGTCGACGACTGGCAGAGCTGGTTCGACGAGAAGCTCGAGATCGACTACCGCCACTTCGACGCGCGCAATCTTAGCGTGCGGTACGAGTTCGGCTTCGGGCTGTCGTACACCACGTTCGCGCTGTCGAATCTGCAAGTCCGCAACGAATGCGGCGGGACAAAGCAGACGACGAAGATTGATGCCGTCCCCGCAGCGCAGCCCGTTCAGCCGGGTGGCAACCCGGCGCTGTGGGAGACGCTGTACACGGTGACGGCCACGGTGAAGAACACGGGCATGGTGGATGGCGCCGCGGTGCCGCAGCTGTATGTCAGCCTGCCGACGGCGGGCACGCCGCCGCGGCAGCTGCGCGGGTTTGATAAGGTCAAGCTGGGCGCGGGCAAAAGTGCTACGGTCAGCTTTCCGCTGATGAGGCGCGATCTGAGCTACTGGGATGTGAGCAGGCAGGAGTGGGTGATCCCGGCTGGGGAGATAGGGATGAGTGTTGGGTTCAGCAGCAGGGACCTGAAGCTGTTTGAGAAGGTTACGCCGCTCGCTGCGTAAGAGCGGAAAAAGGGACATGATCAAAGGAAACGCCAGTCCATGGGGAGGACGAGTTGAAGTCTCCGGATCATGTAATCGAAAGATGGTCAAGGGTGAGCACAAGTCACCTATAATACGAGCTTTATCACATGATTCAGTCTCCACGGAATGCAGTGGCCTGCCTGTGAATGGGGACATGATGTCAAGGGCACTCACTAGCAGAAGCATCCATTTCAAGAATTACTGGAACAGATGCTGCCATCGAGATGCACAGTCTCGTGGATTACCTACCGATGGCGCAGGTTACTGCTGGGAATCGATTCTTTCTTGACTACATGTAGGGCCGCGCCTGGCCTGTGGTCGACACGCTGTGGTCTATTCAGACCATAAGGTAGGTACGCTGCATAGGTAAGGAGGTATGTTCGGCGTTTGTGATGTGTTGCCTCCATGACTGCAATACCCAGGAACATGTCGGTACCCACATGGTATTCACTAGCGTAAGTTACATGTAACTAGGCGGTTTGTGCGGCCGATCACGAACCACTTGGGCGTCAAGTTTTTGTCGGTCCAAAGAACCCAATCAAGCTGAAACCATCCAGCCACCAATCCCTCCATGAGCTTTCATCACTAACCCAGATGTCAATGTCGATCCGACCATGGATGGCGCGAGATGGTATAGCGGGGACAAAGTGTCCGGGATCGCAACTTGACCGGAATTGTCGTAGTACCTAGACTGGAGCGATGTTCGCACGGTCGAGACTGTAACCTGCACGTCCATCGGGACAGTGCATCCGAGATACCGCGGGCGGTTAGACCGAATGGTACCTGAATATAAAAACACCGAATCCCAATTCGGCCGATCTGCCTTTAACCAGATTTGGGTTTGTTTGCTGTTGTCTCATCATCACTCCATCGCAGTGCACTTCAGCCTGTAAATATACAGGGGGTCCGGGAGAGTCATGGTTGTGCCAATGTGTTTTTGATTTGAAGTCCAGTTGACGACGATGGAAGCAATAATGTGCGAGGACATCGCTCCTTCTATACAGTTCAGCTGGTTCGTAGCTTTGCCTTTGCCATTGGCACACCCGCCGCCCGCCAAGCTCATGTAATCCATCGACACAATGCGCCTTGCTTTACTCCCCCTTTTCGCCCTCATTCTGCCCTCCCACGGTGTACCTCACGCCACCCTGGGCAACATCAACTTTGCCGACCCCTCCATCACCTTCAATCCGCAAGACAAAGCCTGGTACGCCTTTGCCACCGAAGGCAACAGCCACCGCGTGCAAGCCGCCAGCGCGCCCTCCCCAACCGGCCCCTGGACCTTCCTCAACACGACCGACCTGCTCCCGCACCCCGGCGCCTGGACCGCCCCAAACAAAACCAAGGTCTGGGCCCCCGACGTGCACTACATCCGCATGAGCAACTCCTTCGTGCTCTACTACTCGGCCGAGGTCAAGAATGGTACCGGGCACTGCATCGGCGCCGCCAAGTCAAGCAACATCACCGGCCCGTACACGGCGCTACCCACGCCGCTGGCCTGTCCGCTCGACGAGGGCGGCGCCATTGACCCGGCTGGGTTTCAGAACGACGACGGCACCCGCTGGGTTGTATACAAGGTCGATGGCAACGCGCTCGGCAACGGGAAGCCGACCCCAATCCGGCTGCAGCAGGTGGGCATGGACGACGGCGTGACGCTCGTTGGGGATGCGGTGACAATTCTAGACCGGTTGCAGAGCGAGGACGGACCGCTGGTGGAGGCGCCTAGTCTGGCGCTGCTGAGTGCGGGCACGAGCCTGGGGTATGTGCTGTTCTATTCGTCGCATTACTATAATACGGCGGACTACGATGTGCGGTATGCGACAGCGAAGAATATCAGGGGGCCGTATACGCGCGAAGGGCAGCTGTTGGGGAAGCAGGCGGGCGAGTTTGGACTTACGTCGCCTGGGGGCGCGACGGCCTGGTGTGGCAACTCGTGGCCCCCCGAGACTGGGCTCGTGTTTCATGCGAACTGTCCGGCGGGGAGGTGTATGTTCCAGACGGACTATGTGGTGGCGGACAACGGGACGATTGGCATCCCGGCGTGAAGGGGACTTGTGGATATGTGCATTACAGGTTGGTGGGAGGCACTGGGAGCTGTCCTTGGAAAGGAAGTACATGGCACGGCAAGATGATAGGTTTTGCGGTCTTTGGGCGGGCAAAAAGCCTACAGCCCCTTCTCAATAGCCCTGTCACAGTAACATGGAGTCGTCCTCTACGCCACGGTTCCCGTCTGTTCTGAATTGGCCACGCAAAAAATCTGGCTAGGTACCTAAGCAGTGTGAGCCCCTCAGCGGTATCATCGATCCGTCCGAGGATCCGGCCATAATCATGCACCAAGGTGGCACAGTCGCACAGCCTGCCCTGCCGAGCCAGATGTGTGGAGACTTCTGCATCCCCTTTTTGTAAATGATAAACAATGGACCGTGGGTAGGGTTAGCGAGCTTTCCCCGCTTGACTCCATGTTTCATCGTCTGCAGAAATTGTAGTGACTGCATGTGTTGTTGGTCCCTACACCTTCCTATACTATTCGAATCCACACCCAGACTCATTGACTACAAACCTATTTTGAGCCACGTCACCTCTTTACCTATCAGCTTGGCCCGTCTTTGTCTTTCTTCCTGTATTTCTCCGCTTCGATGGACATCACAACGTTCAAGGGGGGCATCCCGGTCCATTTCCCTGAGAACCCAGAGGAACACTACTGTGACCGGTGCAGGGAGATGATGTCTCCAAAGGGGCTGGCACAACTGGTGTCGGAAGGTGGCTTCGAACATCTCTCAAAAACGGATTGCAATGCCAACGCATTGTTCAAGAAGGGATGTCCTCTCTGCATGACCATCGACGAGCACTATACCGCACCGTGGGAGGGCTCGTTGTTTCTCTTCCTGTCTCCCGGGATTGGCGATCTGAAACGCCCTTGGTCCTGGCGGTACAAGACCCCAGGGCCGGCCAAGATTGTCACTGCGCTGGTGCAGGCCCAGGTCCAAGGCTCGAAACCGGAGAAGCAAAGCTCTTTTCTGGTTGGCCGGGGCAAACGCGGACCCCCGCCGCACGAGGAGATGGAGCAGATCGTTCGTATAAAGCTCTTTGCTGAAGAATGTACGTCATATCCCATTCCTCAGCTCCATTGCGGATCGAGGCAAACCCAGTCAGGCGCTGGAACTGACGAAATATCTAACAACCCGGTAGCCAATCCTGCGGCGCAATTCATTGCTTCCCGTCCAATCCTTGGATATAAAAACCAAAGCAAAGTGTTTGCCGCTGCCAGGGTCTGGCTGGAGCGGTGCCGTCACGAACACACTGGACGTTGCCCAGCGAACATAGGCGTCGAACTTCCTACGCGGCTGATTGATACGGGCGACAACACGATCTTTCCAGACGTACGTCTGCGAGAGTCTCAGCCAGGCGAGATTGGGGAGTACATTGCGCTGAGCTACTGCTGGGGCGGTCCCCAGCCTGTCACGGCGACCGTGAACAACCTCGACGCGCTGACTCAACGGATTGCTCTGAGTAGCCTGCCACAGACCCTCCAGGACGCAGTCCTTGTCACACGGAACATTGGTCAGCGCTATTTATGGATTGATGCTCTTTGCATCATCCAGGACAGTGACGAGGACAAGCAGCGCGAGATCCAGAAGATGGGCTTGATCTACAAGAACGCAGTGCTCACCATTGCGGCTGCTGTTGCCGACAACGTTTCCGAAGGCTTCCTGAAGGAGCAGCCCGGGGCGTTGCCGAGCTGCAAGTGGGAGTTCGACGTTCCCGGCGTCGGCTTGCACACCATCCACATATCCGCGTACCCCACGGCAGACTCTTGTTGGCCAGTTCATCCACTGGACCGTCGCGGCTGGACGCTTCAAGAGCGCGTGCTGTCGTGCCGCATGCTCGTGTTCTCCCAGCACGAGCCGTTATGGCACTGTCGCGCTGTCCAACTTGAGGCGCCGGTCGAAAACGGCTATCTGAAGTACGCCTACTCGGACACGCTGCACCCTGCCCTGCCCTTCATCGGGTCGACAACACCTGGAGAAGTCTGGGGCTCGAGGACTGCACGGCGGGATCTTTGGGCCAACGTTGTCCACAACTTCACCGTTAGAGCGCTGACGGTGAAAGACGACCGGTTGAACGCGGTGGCGGGGATTGCGGCCGAGTTGCAGGCGCTCTGGCAAGACGAGTACCTCTACGGGCACTGGAAACAATGTTTCGTGGAATTGTTGCTATGGAAATATTTTGGATCCCCCCGGAACGCGCCGATTGCGCGGTCGGGCAGAGCGCCTTCGTGGAGCTGGGCTAGCCTCGACTGCCCGGTGCAATTTGTGACGAACGACTGGCCGAACATCGAAGCAACCGCGAGGGTCACCTTCACCGACGACGCGCCCCCGCTCGTGCTACTAACTTGCAAGGTCATCAAACTGGAAACTGCAGATACTATCGGGAGCCTCGGTGTGGATGTCTTTCCGTCGTATATGTGGGATCTTGCCCTGCATGTCAACTCCACCGCACATCACCCTGGTGCCGTCTTGATGCTTCTGGGGAGCAACGAGCGCGAGTCGGGCGGCGTATGGGACGCCAGGGGTATTATTGGTCTTCCAGGCGGTTGTTCGAGCGGCGGGTTCCAACGGGTTGGGTACTTTGAAATGTCTGTATTCGGGAGAGGGTGGCGGGCGCTCTGGGGGGCTATTCAGCCAGTAGAAGTGCACCTGCAATGATCACCTCAAAATCAAGGATAAACGAGACTCAAGTACCCGCGGAGCATTGCAACATTGCCAGGAGAAGTACATAGAAATGCAAGAGAAGCTTGAGACGCGAGCCGCAGCTACCGTCAATGTATGCGACAAACTAGCACCTCTCCCTCGATGTGTATTGCTTCCGGCCTTCTAAGGCTGTACTGCAGGTTCCGCACCTATCTAGGACACTAGTGCCATGGATGGCTCGCTCTTACTTAGGGTGTATTTGCTAAGGTAGGTAGGAGAATGCAAAGTCTTGGGCTATTCTACCTACAGGATATAAAGCCGTATTAGCGACTCCCGCCGTCGGGCTGGAAGGAGCGAAACGGCAAATTTTGACTTACTGCTGGCTGAATGCAGCACTGAGCATTTCTGGGAATCCTAAAAGTCAGGGCACCAGAGGAAGGTAAGTTAGTGATCCATGTGGTGAGCAGCATCGGCGACAGCTTGGGCTACCGCATAGACGAACCACCAATGACTATCATTGATTGCTCGGGCTGCCCGTCATGTTGAATACACAGCGAATCTAATACACGGCTAAAAGCCCATGCATACCTCTCATCCGCTCCTTAAATATTAGCTACTCCCGTCCAGTCACTTTGTCATCCTCTTCAGGACACTCAGCGTGCAGCGCTAACCGGGGGCTGACAGAGTTCACCTTGCCCGGCCTGCTATGCAGGAGAGTATCAGCGACACCGCCGGTCGACAGACAGCAGATATATTGAGAATGATTCACTCTACTTACAACATGGGTTGTACAGCATTGAGGCTTCCTGTGGCCGCAAAGTGTGCTGAAATTCTCTGCATCGGTTGGGGCAGATACCACTGCGTAGGTAGGTAAAGGGGACAACCGCCCGTCAGCCCGCCGTGCCAGAAAGGGTTTGTTTGCTGAGCCTGCCCAGAGACCGGAGAAGCATGCTTGGATACCCAATCCCGCGAGTCACTTACAAGGCCGAAAGTCCAAGGCAAGCAGACCCAGGACGTTCTTAGCACAGCACTGCGGTATGGCAAAGGCAATTCCGGAACACGGGACGTACCTTAGTGTTGGCGGTGATTGAGGGCCGCCAGCGAGTTCTCCAGGACTGGTCGGGCAGACGCGAGGGCCACGACGGTGGCGGCGAGACCAAAGTTGGTGAGCTTCATTTTTATGGATGCGAAGAAGCCGAAGTGGAAATGCGCTATAGTCCGCACGGTCAACTCCGCTTATAGTGTCATTGAGGTTTGGCGGAGGCTCGTCGCAGCAGCCGATTTCAAGGTCCTCCATGCCGAGCGGGCCGCGCTGCAAAGGAGTGATAAAATGCTAGAGGCCAACCAGCTCTTTCTGAAGTGGTCACAAGAAGGCGAGAAACGGGAGGGACCTGCCTATTCAATTGTTAAGATATGTGGACATGAGCCGGACACATCACTTTCCTCCCTTTTCTTAATCGATTCTTGGATCCTCTTACATGTCATTGAGCTTGCTTCTACTACGCCTCTACTCTTCCCGTTCCCGTACTACTCTTCCTGTACTTCACTGACTATTGTCTGGCAAAGTGGATCCTCCAAACATTGACGTCAAAGCTCGGTCTGGAGATCGACTCGTCGTACCTAAAGGTTGAGGCGACAGTGGCAGACATTATAGTCGTTCTTACAGCGCTATATCAACGTGCTAACAACATAATCACTACGCCACTTCAAAGGGTGGCGTTCCAATATGCGTTCCCTCAGATAGGTACCAGCGGTTTCCGTCCAGGCTGCATTAAGGACATTCCATGCAAACAGTACACTATATCCGTCGTGCGCGATCCCAATGATCCGGCCTGGGTGAAGCCTATTGTTATATATAGGATTAGTTAGAACAAGATCAAGAAGACTATTTAATATTACTTAGAAATATAGAAAGCAAATATCGTAAGTAGTTTCATCCTTTAGTAGATACGAGGCCAAGGGCTGACTTGGTGTGTTCCCTACCGCCTGTCCACAGCGTTGCCTACTCTACCACTCTCGTGCCGTTTCCCCTCCTAGATGCAGCAAGCCTGGTGATTGCTTAGGCGATACAGATGGACGCCTTGGATCTGGATGCTGGCTACGCATCGCTCGGCGAACTTCAACGTCTACGTCTTGGCGAAACAGCCGCATCGACATCCCCTAGAAGAAGAAATTCCTTAACGAGCCTCTCTTCCCATCAAAATACGCAGACTTTTCGGGGATATGAAATCGGTGCCTCCTCGTTATAGGCAGCCGGAGGGACATTCGCCTATATTCTCTTCGCGTTGGTGCCGGAGCCCGGATGGATAGTATGTTGCTCCCAGACACTCACCGCCGCTAGCTGATCTGCTGACAACCAAGGCAAGAGGCAAAGGATGCAGCGAGAGAAGGGGAAAGAGTAGTGGGCTTGTACGAGTTAGAGGCAGAGCGACATCGATCCGGATGTAGTTAGCGTGCTTAGGCCCCATAGGCTCAGTGCCTCCAGGCGGAATAAAATCCATCTATCCATCCATCTAGCCCACCTGCCCTAGGTTTCCTCTCCTCCATCCTCCGTTATCGACCACACTTCGGGCACCGTCAGTTCCTCTGCGTGTGTGTTCCCACATATATTCACCATATAGAAAAGTGAAGGGTGCACCGCTAATATCGCCCCCCCAAGGAGTGAAAAAGAGAAATCGCTCGAAAGAAAACCCTAGGCCTACCTCCCAGCCTTTAGACCACCTCCGCAACACCGATCCCTCGTATAATCAATAACCCGACCTTCATTAGACTCGCTGCATATCCATACCAGCTGCCCGACTCGCCCTCCCATATCTTGATCAGGGACACAGCGAGTAACACAGGGCGAACCACACCTCTGGCGTGGAGCAAATGTTTCTTCCTTTTCTCTCTCTATTCAGAACAATCAAGTACATTTTCCTACGTCTTGTGCAATACCATTGCGTAGCCCGTTACACGGCCCGGGCGCCAGCAACTTCCCTACCGCTCCTCTAGATCCCGTACGGCCGGCCGGCCAGCCATACCCTCCATCCAGTCCCTCCACAAAGCTTTTACTATATAGGCCTTCGCCAAAGCCGTAAAAGTAGACGGGCAAGGCTGATGTAGGACTGCCGGGGCTAGGGCAGCCCACGCACCTATAGAAGCTAAGGCACCCAAGGCACCTGGGGCAGCTAGGGCACCTAGGATATCCAGGCCACCTTGGTATCCTATAATAGGGATAGGGACTCGGCCTTGGATTAGGGCACCTAGGCTCTCGTTGAATTTTGTAGAAAACGAAAAGATGTTGTCTCCTGAACGCTTGTACTATACTTATCACTTCAACACGGAGGTAGTCTTGCCTCTCGTACCCGGAACCAACAATGAATTGTAATACAAGGAGCCATCGGCCCAGTCCATCAATAAGATATAGGACGTAAGTATGCCACTATCAAGTCCCCTGTCCAACAGAAAGAAACGCGGTTGCCGCCTATGGCCGTATCGCTTGATGCATATACTAACATCAGCAGTCTGGGAACAGCCATGTACGACTTTTAAACAAAGCGCTGCACGAGTGCCTGCCGGTTCGGCTCTCACGCGGCTGAATCAACCTTCTCAGGCTTGGCAGCCGTCTTTTCGGGATCGGCGGACACCGCATCAGCCTTGGCCTCACCGCCGGCGGGAGGAACCTTGGGCTTGATGTTGATCCACTCTCCGCAGAAAGCCAGGATGAAAGTAACGCCCGAGAGCACAATACTCATGATCCAGGCATGCTTGAGACCAACCATATACGCTTGCAGAACGCCGTTGAGCTGGTCGCCCGAGAACGTGCCGTGGAGGTCGTACGCGCCGACACCCAATACCTCCGCCACGGACACATCGGGGGCAAGGCTTGGCAGACTTTGAATGAGGCCGTTGTTGAAGATCGATTGGGCGCATGAAGTGCCAAACGAACCGCCGATGAATTGGAAGACTGGAGAGCATTAGTTACCGCGTGACCTAGCTACTGTCCACAACGTTGAGCTTTCGGGCCAGACATACACAACACATTCGACATGGCCATGCTGACGTCCACTCGAGAGCTGATCGACTGGGCGACGATGACCGGGGTCTGAATGGCCAGACCCAAACCGAGACCGGCAATGAGCTGGTACCCAATCCATTTGCCGGTTGGCGTGCCGATATCGAAGGTATAGATTAGGCCACCACCGATGGTGGCGAGCATACTACCGAGGATCAGGAACGGCTGGTACCATCCGAGCTTGCCTACCAGGCGACTGGCGATAACACTACACAAAGCTACGATAGAGAATGAGATTAGCGACGGTCGTTTTAGGACGCCTAGACACATAATGCCAGGAACATACAGAGCGACAGGATCGTTGGTAGCACCCGGATACCGCTTTCCCACGGAGACACGCCGTCGATGGCCTGGAAGTAAATGGGAAGATTGTAGGTTCGTGCGAATCCACCAAAGTTCGTGCTGTATGCTTGCGGTTAGAAAAGAGGGGGGTTATTTGGGGTCGGTTGGGGGAGCCTACCAGCCAATGAATGCAGCGCACACCCAAATTGTCCGTCGCTTCATGATGCGTCCGACAAGGAGGGCCCGTTCGCCTTGCCTCCACTCGAGGATCGCAAAGGCGGTCGTCAGGAGAATCCACCCAATAAGAAGACCGATGACATCCGACGAATTCCACGCCTTCGTACTCCCACCCCATTCAAGCGCTAGAAAAAAGCAGGTGAGGGACCCGAGAAGGAGCGTTACGCCCCCCAGGTCCAGCGTCAATAGCAGTTCCTTCCATGTGATTGGAGCCGGTTTCATGAAAGCCGGGGGCTGGTACACCAGCATGATGACGATCATGACCACGCCGCCGATAACAAGGTTGATGTAGAAGCTGATAGACTGGGTCAGCACATGCCTTCTACCACAATATCCTTCCGCTCATGTAGCTTACCACCATCGCCATGTCACCAGATCTGTGAACGCTCCTCCGAGAAGCGGCCCAGCGACACTAGCTAGACTAAAAATACCACCGGTCAAACCGAGATAGGTGGGGACCTTCGACGGGGGGACGGAGGTCGCCATGAGCAGGTAAACTCCACTTGTCGTGCCAGCACCCCCCATACCTTGGACGGCTCGTCCCGCGATCAGGGTGGTACTGTTCTGAGCGACGCCTGCCGCAAAGTTAAGCTTAATTGCCGGGCATGGGTGCGGGTTCACAGAAGGGAGTCAAACTCACCACATATCAAGCTGCCGATCTCAAAAATAAAAATCGACGCCAAGAATACCCACTTAATGGGACCATGCTTGAAGGCCTTGCCCCAGAAGGACACAAACGCCGCAAGGGTGAGGAAGAAGCCGGAGCCGTACCATCCCACCTGGTCCAGGCTTCCGAACTCGTTGGTTATCTTCGGAATGGCAGTTGCGATGATACTCTATATGCGAGGAGGGCAAGTTAGTCATGTGACACGACGGCAACATCCTCATTCCAACCGCGGCGTAGTTCCCTACCATATCTAGGGCGACCAAGAACATAGCCAGGAGGAGTGACAGCACGATTAAGACGAGCTTGAATCCCGTTGGATAGATGGGCATCGCGGGGGCCGCCGGGGCCGCCGGGGCCGGAGCCTCCTTCTTCTCGACTACGTTTGCTTGTTCCTCTCCTTGCATTGTGTCGGCATCGCTATGCTGTTTTTGGTTGGGAGGCGCGAGGTCCCCATTGGCTTTCGCCTTGGTCGGGTCGGCCGCCATGGCGATTTAGGCACTTCGCGGTTCGAATCAGATCTCAGTGGGGGGTGACTTGGGTACGAAAGGTAAGCTAGGTGGGAAGGGGGACGGAGGGTTCAAAAAGGGCGATTGTTTGACTGGGGAGAACTCACCAGCACCTATATCAGATCTTTTGGGAATTCTGCAGGATTAGATATTAATAGTCACTTCTTTCTTGATTGGCACTGCCAGAACTTCGTTTGGCATGCGAAATACTGAATCGGCTTTGTCCTTCGACCTTGATTGGCCAGCGTTGACCAGAATCGGGATTCGCGGACTTCGGGCGGATTTCGGATTCTACAAGTTACGAGATTGCGCTGTGCGGCGGCGTTCATGTGAACCTACAATCCCGATTGTCGTCTAACGCTTATTAATTAGGCATGATGAGTAAGTTATGCCCCCATCAGAGAATGGTGTGCATCAAGCCAACTTCTTTCACGTGACGTAGTATGAGGCGTGCCTCATGTAGAAGCCGAAGGATGGAACGTTGTAGAGCACAACGAAAAGGGCTCTGAGGAATGAAATCCTGAGCCGCGCGGATTTCGGATTTCGGATTTAGGAGTTCGATTTTCGTTACCGCCACTCCACATCTTCATGGCAGCCTATGGAAAACAACCCGGGGAGACTTTGAATAGGACTGCTCTGAAATCAACTTTGCAAATTAATGGCACGGCGAGAGACTGAGAGGTGGCCCCATACTTGCTTGGTTTCGGAACAAAATGGCCTATAAGATCGAGAGGATTCTGTTTCACCTTTGGCCATATCAATCCCCACTTCTCGTCTTAGCTACTGCTGTTAGTAGCCCTTACCTACAATGACGGCCCTATCTGACTCTTACATCCCGCCACTCACCTACTTGTTCGAGCACCCCAGTGCGGTGCTGAGACCCTTTCTTCCCCACCTCACTGCACTCGCCGTCGTCGTGCTTGGTGTGCTTACCACCCTTTACGTCACCGACACCAAGCGCCCGTGTCGAGGCATCCCCGTGGTGGGGCTGGAGAGCTGGGGCTGGGGTCTCAAGAAGACGCGGCTCCGATTCCAGACACAGTGCGATGCCCTAATCAAGGAGGGACTAGCCAAGGTGAGGGAAGGTCCAGATTTTTTTTTCATTTTTTTTTTTTCCTTTTCATTTTGTTTTCCTCGATGGAACATTGCCACCTGTGTGAAATAAGAATAAGAAAAAGTAGCAAGCGTATTCGAGCTGGACCTGACATTTTCGATGTGAACTCAGTACAATGGACCTTTTCAAGTCATCGGCTCGTATCCTCTCATCATCCTCCCGCCTCGATATGTCAGCATTATCAAAGATCATCCCAATCTCAACTTCCCAAAATCTGCGGAAAAGGTATGTAGTTTGTATCGATAGCATGGACCACTCGTCTGACAACCCGCAGCGCTTGTTCGGAACTTACCCTGGACTGGACTGGGCGCATAAGATAATGAACGATCGCATATTCCAAGATACGCTGAGGATTAACATGACTCGCTATCTCAGTAAGCCCCACTAAGCCATGCATGGTTGTGGCATAGGTATCGATTGAAGTTGCTGATGTGAGGTCTCGGGCGGTTTCAGCTCAGGCGACGCCAGCTTTAGCAGAAGAGTGCAAACAACTACTTGATGATTTCTTCCCTAAGGGCGAAGGTAGGATACAACCATCTCAACATCCCGTCTATGGACTTACGCTGATTAGGCAAACCCCTGAATCTAGGATGGCTCCCCTACGCGTTCGGCGCCGACTGCCCAACCATGGCGGCGCGCATGTCGACGCTCGTCTTCCTCGGCAAGAAGTTTTGCCGTAACCAGAACTGGATTAACATGTCGACCAAGTACCCGATGAGCGTGATCCTGGCCGTGCTGGGCCTGCGCTCGTGGCCCGCCATCCTGCGGCCCTTCTTTTGGCGCAAGGTCCCGCAGCTCACCAGCCTGCAGGAGTACGGCAAGACGATCGAGCGAATCATCGCCCCGGAGATCGCGGCTCGGGAGCAGAAACGATTGAAGGCTGGTGGGGCTAAGGAGACGTCGTCAGATGATGACGTGCTGGAGTGGTATCATCAACATGCGGTTGCGCAGGGAAAGGACTTCGACGTCGTCAGCGCAATGGCCGGGCTGGCGTTTGCCTCGACGCACACGACGGCGCATTTGTTGACGAATGTGATCTATGATCTGGCCGACCACCCTGAGTGCGTCGAGCCTCTGCGGAGAGAGGCCAAGACGGTGTTGGAGGAGGATAAGGGCTGGCAGAGGACTACACTGTATAAGATGAAGCTGATGGACAGCTTCCTGAAGGAAAGTCAGCGGATGAACCCGGTGCAGCTGAGTATGTGTCCTCCTTCCCTTTTCCTGTGAATACGTACTTGGATGTCTGAGCCTAACTTATAACGCCAGCCTCCATGAACCGCTATGTCCTCAAAGACACCGTCCTCTCCGATGGCACCCGTCTCCCCAAGGGCGCTTTATTGGCCGTCTCGCTCGCCGGTCTACGGGACCCAGCTGTGTTCGAGCATCCGGACAAGTTTGATGGCTTCCGCTTCGCGCGCAAGCGGCAGGAGCCGGGGCAAGAGAATCAGTGGCAGTTCACGTCGACACGGAACGAGTTTTACAGTTTCGGCCATGGCCAGTTCTCATGTCCCGGGCGCTTCCTCGTCGGCAACGAGCTCAAGATCTTCCTGGCCGAGCTGATCCTGCGCTACGACCTCAAGTTCGCCGATGGCGATAAGAGGCCCGGCCTGGCGTGGATGGCGACCGAGAGCTTCGTGGGTAAGCCGGCGACGGTGCTGTTTAGGCCGATCAAGGCGCAGTAGGGAGCCCATTCTGCTGAGAGATTTGGGCTGCTTGGTTTTGAAGACCACCGAATACACGGTAACTTGTCTACAATAAATGGTCAACCTTGATGACCAAAGTATTCCTTTGCTACTTTCCTGATTGAAGCGAAGCTTCAATGACGAGTCTTCTGAATGGGTACACTGTGTACACAGAAGAAGCGAGGAAGGAGGCTTCGCTTCATTTACCAGGTCTTTTCGACAGAGTTATCAAGGGAGCGATTGGATGCCACAGCAATGCCACGTTGCGAGGGTGGGGACATGTCCCTGCTAGCGCCCCAATTCATTCCCATCTCCTTGACCTCGCAGATCTCCCTAACCCTGCCCGTGTGACACCTTCCAACCACCACTAACCTACAAGATGAAGGGTAGATTGGCCGGATTTTGCAGCGATTTGATCGCCAATCATAGCAAAAATGGGGAGCTGTCACCAGGTGCGCGCGCATCGATTTGTACGCTTGTGGCGTCCAGCCAAAATGAACGCTAACGTCGCGAGCTCTCCCATTCTCAATCACTGTTTTGTCAACCGCTTGGGGGCCGTGTAGCCGGCCAATCGGAGAAAAGTCGGCGAACCATGCAGGCCCCAAATTTCGGGAACAGAAAATCCTGTTCCCCGACAATCCCGACTTTTCTCAATTTCCCATCTAATCTTGCCTACGCTAGTACAACCCCTGCACGGCACAACAACTTACGATGTGGCAGTTGCTATGTGTAATGATACTAGCAGGCTGCTATGTGCCATCATCACTCTTCGAATGCATAGCCAACCTTTTCCTCCCAAGCTCGTCTGTTCTCCTAGCTGCAAAGATTGGTACAAGTTCACTGGTGAATCTGAGTTGGCATGCGCCAATCTCCTCGAGAATAAACAACCTCAGTTCAGCAATCAATAGTACCGGAACTTATGGATTTGTTTTCAATTCCTCGATACTGCCAGATGGAGTTCCGTACGGTATGGTAAACTTTTTCTTCTCCTTTCCAAATTCGGTCGCTAACCTTTTTTGTCCCCCGCAGGAACGTACAACTGGTGCAATATGCCGCATGTCCGGCGCACTGAATAACGTATCTTATAAGCGAGATGAACATATAAGCGAATTGAACACTTTAACCGCGACGCGTCTTCTCTCTATACCACAACCTAAATCCTACGCACCTAACGATGTCTTCGGCTTCAAGAGAATCTAGAGTAATCTTAGCCCTTAAAGCTATTCAAAAGAACCCAAAACTTCGTCTCTACGCCACAGCAAAGATCTACAACGTAACAGTCAATACCATCCGAAACCGACGCGATAGCAAGCCTACACGATGCAACACCACACCCAACTCGCATTGGCTTACAGATTCTAAAGAAGAGGCATTAGTTTAGTATATACTAGGCCTAATCGTACATGCTTTTCTACCGAGACTATATAGTATAGAAGATATAGCCAACCAACTACTATACGTATACGACGCGCCTCCTATTAGCAAGCTCTAGGCATACAACTTCGTTAAACGCCAGCTAGCCCTCTATATACATTGGTCGCGTCGATACAACTACTAGAGAGCCAAGTGTAAAGATCCAAAGGTCATTGGCGAGTAGTTCGCCCTTATATAGAATACCAAGGCTAAGTATAGCATTGTCAATAACAATATCTATAACTTCAACGAGACAGGGTTTATAATGGGCATCATCTACGCAGGTATAGTAGTTATAACCTCGGATAGCCGTAGCAAGGCGAAGCTAGCCTAGCCTAGCAACCGCAAATGGGCGACGGTAATCTAGAGCATCAACGCACTTGGCTAGGCCATCCCTCCATTCATCATCTTGACCGCGCAGTACCACCTCGCTAGCTAGTATACCAAATGCGACCTCCCGGCCAATTAGCGTATTGCAACCACCAACAATAGCTGGACTACCAATGCGGTAGGCCTAGATTGGATCAAGCACTTTAACTGCCATACGGCGCCCCGGGCAAAAGGCACGTACCGGTTGTTGATCCTCGACGGCCACGAGAGCCACCACTCAACCGAATTCGAGCTCCATTGCTAGAAAAACAACATCATCACGCTCTGCATGCCTCCGCATTCCTCGCACCTCCTCTAGCCACTCGATGTCGGCTGCTTTGGGCTACTGAAGAAGGTGTATAGTCGCCAGGTTGAAGACTTGATGCGGATGCATATCAACCACGTAAGCAAGCTCGAGTTCC
>JAMAKO010000127.1:0-54900 GCA_023628555.1 Chaetomiaceae sp. R4402
ACGGGCCTGTTGAGGCACTGTAGCTGCGTTTGTCCATTCGTCCGTCCGGACGGCTCACTCCTCCCATGCGTTACATACTCCATCCTGTTGAGGATGGTTTGGTGTGTTGAGAGTTCAACCACCAGTTCACTATATACTATTATATAGTACTAGGTTTAATAGGAGCTTTTAGGCGGGCAGTATATCAATTATTACCGATGTTGTTGCATGTCCTGATCAAACTATATAAACTGTAGCGCGCAGTGCGCTGTCTCTGATATAGCTGCTAGCCAGTCACGTGATACCCCTAGACTGCCGCTCCTGACCGCCTGTAAGTCCAACACTTCTACTGTACATGCAGACCATCCTCCACAAACTGCTTAGCCCCTTCCGTAGGAGCTTTCCAGGCCACGCGGTCCTTGGTAAACTGCTCCATCGTGGGCCTCAGTTTAGTCTCGTGCAAAGAGAAATCATCCACACTGCCAACGCGTAGAATACTCATTCCTGGGAAAGCCGCACCGACGCGGTACATAAGAGAGCCGCACGTAGAACAGAAGTAATTGGTCATGGTGTTGTCCTTGCCGGGAGTTTTAACGAACACAGTGCGCGATTGGCTATATGTCTTCAAATTTTCGCGGCCACGCAGATGTTTCAGGTGCGTGTCATAGACCGTGAAGTTGGTCGCGTGCACAGATGCGGTAAGTTTGTGGCAGTCAGAGCAATTGCAGACGAAGGAGCCAACGAAGCCGGGTCCATGGGTTGGCTGGAATGTAGAGCCGCTGTTAGAGTAGCGCAAAAGTAAGAGCAGGATCGGAATTGAGACTTACAAATGAGAGTTGCACCGCACCACAAAAACATGTAGCCGTCGCTTCATCCTCGGTAGACCAGCCATCATCAGCACCTCCAGCGAGAGGAAAATACGGCTTTGACTTGTCAATAGTGGAAGATGCCATGGTTTCGTACTACTGTGGCTTCGTGATGATAGTATGAAAGAAGATAAGCTTTTATAATGTATCAAGGACGAGGATCCTGCAGCTTCAAAGCAGGCTTTATATACTTGTGAGGGAACGAGTCCAGTGTAAGTTTTTCCGTCGTATTATGCGTCATTTTCAGCTACTTTTGATTAAAACCCCGCTTTTGGATTGAAACCCCGCTTTTTGACTGAACCCCCGCGCTTGGTAATCAAATGCTGAGAAATCCCAACTCTTGAGGGCACCCACTAGGTGCGGGTCCGCGCAGCTAAGATAAGATAAGAAAAGTACATAATCACCCAACATGCAATTGTCGCAGCATCCGCCCGCGCCTTCTCCACTGCCAACGCCTGTGTTAATTACAGTATATCCGTATACCGCAAAGGGCATGCCTTCGAGGTCCTTGTGTGGCCAACTGCTTGACACTTTGTATACTTGCTCGGAGCTCGGCGGGGCTGTAACGATACCTCAAGATTCCGTCAGGGCGAACCATTTAGCTAGCTTGGCGAGATCCAGAAATGGCGCCTCGGAGCAGCGGATTGAAAGCACCCCGCGAGGGTGTTATCGCCAATGACATACAGGCGAAGATAGCGAGAAAGACAAAGAAGGATGCAGGAGATGCGCGAGGAGACGAGGAATGGTTGACGTTTCGGGTCAGGTTCGCCAGGTGGAATAACTATGTGTGCGCCAGGGATGAAAGGGCAGAATGCTAGGGAGCGGGAGCCGTTTCCGGCTTCAGCCAAGACAGCAATACGAACCATTTAGCCCCAAGCAAGGGAACTGCTGTCTTAGCTAGAGCTAAAACCGGCTCTTAAAGTAAGTATAGTCAGCTTCCATATTTGTCTTCGTCCAAAGATCAGGAGAAGAACGAGCAAGGGGTTACACAATTTCAGGAGAAGGGTCGTCCCTTGCAGGAAGAGGAATTCAACACCGCTTTTTACGGACATTTGCCGGACGGTTCCCTAGCCTTTAGGACTCAGTACAACGACCAATTCATGCAACACCAGCGAGCGGACCTTCAAAAGAGCGGGCCCATCATCAGGCACCCCGGTTGTCCCCGGTTCTCCGGCTGTGGGGGTTCGGTGGCTGGTGGTACACGGTGGTTCGGCCAGCAAACACGGTACCCAGTATCTCGGACTCAAATGCCACCGGTCTCTAGAGGGTGTGTCTGGGGCAGATGTGAAAAGACAGAGGTTGTCAAAGACAGCTGTCCCGGAATATTTAGCACATATGGCTCGATCGGGAGCTGGAGGTGGCCAGCCAGGCAGACTTGTGGCGACTCCATCATTAGAGGAGCAGGCAGAATAGGCTAAGGTGTAATGAATACTATACTCTAAGCTAGCAAGCAATGAAACGTGGTATATCTGACTGCTTGGAAGACGAGGCCTAGTCGCTTAAGCTAAGCCCGAGGTGGGTGAAAGAGAATCCAGAGCCAGCGACAGCGGACATCAGAAACACATATTTATCTTGACGCAGCTGGATCTGCCAAGTCCCAAGGAGCCGCCATATCCGCATGCCATGGACTCGTGATGGAGTCGTTCGTCAACCCCTGAAAGTTGCTGCCAGGGGCCAACTGCCGCCAAGGCTCGAGTCTCCATCTTCGTTTGCGACTCTCGACGGAGCGAGCCTGTTCAGCGAAGCGCGATTGACGTGTTGATGTTGACCGTTGGGATGGCTTGGCGTGTAAAAGTAAAACACGGCGAATATCGCTTGCGATGCGCGCACCCGGCCGAGTGGGCAGCATATGCTTGGCGGTGACATAAAAAGCAACATCTCGGCGGTGCTTGCCGCGACTGGAGCGAAAACTTACACCTCGATTCAGGGGGAGCTTGGCAACCCGGTGCGTGGGGCTCGGAGAAGCCAGGATGAGAAGGTTGGGTGTACTTGAGCTCTGGTTGCATAAATATGCAACTTCTCAAAGACCCAGATTATTGTCAAATCTCGGGCGGATCGAGTGTGAGGTTCGCCGTAACTCTTAAGGATTGTTAAAGTTTGACGGCATGCGATTCGCATTGGACGCTCAATCGTAGGTAGGCACGTATGATCCGCATGCTACTATACACGAGAGCCCCGGGTCCACCCAGAATGCCTGGTACTACGACACTACCTACCTGTACATCGTCTTGCACCACGTGTTGTTAGGTACATCAGGGGTCCGCGTGGGTCGTTCACTGAGTAGCATCACGGCTTTTCGGACGTATCTGAAACGTGGATCCCCAGAGGAGTCGAGTGTTGCGCTGAGAGGGGAACCATATGAAGGGATAACTGCGTGCCTTGCCCCTGCCCCTATTAAACCCCCGCGACTCGCCTGGATAAGGTCGGTAGAAGCATGCTGTGTTGGATACTGGTACGCAGTATACTCCGTACTGGGAAGTGATTATACACACGTTACTGTCTATACTAGACCCCCGTGATCGAAGCATCCCTTGTCATCTGGAAGATCATGCCATGTATAGCGCTGCCGGTTCAGGGTGCCTAGATTGGCAGTGCTGAACTGGAGATATTGAATCCTATCACCCAGGGGCTATGAGTAGTGACTTGCAACTCAAGGTACCTGCCTACTTTAGAGGCGCATGTGCCTAGGCACATGTATATATGTAAGTCCACCCCGTATACAGTAAGAGCCAAACTAGTATGTACCGCTATAGGCACAAATTGACAACAGACGAGTTATCTGTTATGATCAAAATGTATCGATTATACTTTTCTACGGCATCTCGTCAGTCTAACCGTCTAAAATAAAACCCAATATCTATATCGAAGCAAGAAAGCCCTCACACATCAGCGACCAAACCACCCTGCTCACCACCACCGAGCTGCCTCCGCCACAGCGCCGCGTACCTCCCCCCCCTATCCAGCAACTCCTCATGCCGTCCCCTCTCCACAATCATCCCATCCTGCAGCACCAGAATCTGATCCGCCCGCACGACCGTCGACAGCCGGTGCGCAATCACAAACGTCGTGCGCCGCGTGCTCACCCGGTGCAGCGCGGCCTGGATCTCGGCCTCCGTCTCCGTGTCGACCGCGCTGGTCGCCTCGTCCAGCACCAGCAGCGGCGGGTCCTTGAGAAACACCCGCGCGATCGCCAGCCGCTGCACCTCGCCGCCCGACAGCTTGACACCCTGCTCGCCGACTTTGGTCGCGTACCCGGCCGCGAAGGATGCGATTTTGTCGTGGATCGCTGCCGCGCGACATGCGGTGTACACGTCTTCGTCCGAGGCGGATGGTTGCGCATAGCGGAGGTTTTCCATGATGCTCGCGTTGAAGAGCAGCGGGTTCTGCGGGACGACGCCGACGGCGTCGCGCAGCGAGCCCTGCGTGATGTCGCGCACGTCCTGGCCGTCGATGAGGATGCGGCCGGCGCTGACGTCGTAGTAGCGCAGGAGGAGTTTGGCCAGGGTGGATTTGCCGGATCCTGTGACGCCGACAAGCGCGATGGTTTCACCGGGCTGGGCGACGATGCTGACGTCGCGGATGGCGGTCTGCCGGTCGTCGTAGGCGAACTCGACGTGGTCGAACTCGACTTTGCCACGCACGGGCTGGGACAACGGTGGTGCGCCGGCCTTGTCGGCGACGGTCGGCTGCGTGGTCAGCAGGTCGAGCAGCCGCTCGGCGGCGATCACGTCGGACATCAGATAGCGGTACTCGTGCGAGAGCGCGCGGATCGGCCAGATCAGATACTCCCAGTACTGGATGAGGAAGACAAAGTCGCCGGCGGACGAGCGCCCCGCGTAGACTTCGTGCACGACGAGGCAGGCCAGCGCGAAGAAGGTGAGCGGGATGAGGGCCTCGCTCAGCGCGGTGATGTAGGCGTCGCGGCGCGACCAGTGCCGTTTCGCGGCGAGGTGCTTGTCCACGGCGCTGCCGAAGCGGAAGCGCTCGTGCGCAAACATGTTGAAGGCCGACACGGTGGCCCAGCCCTGGACGGCCTGGTGCATGACGCGGGCCTCGCGGCGCTCGGCAGCCGTGACGCGCCGCCGGTTGCCGACGTTCCAGCTCGATGTGACGACTTCGGTGGCGAGGAAGGCCAGCGATGCTGTTAGCATACACAGCGCCACGAGCGAGTTGAACTTGCTGTACAGCAGCACGAACGCGACGCTCATGTCCATCAGTGTGGGAAGCATTTCTAGGACGGCCGTGTCGAGCACCCGCGTCAGCGCGCCGCCCTGCTCGACTGCCTTCATGATTTCGGCCGAGTCCCGGTCGGCGTGGAACTCCATCGCCATGGACATGACGTGGGCAAACGCGGCGTTGGTCAGGCGGCGGTATGCGAACTGCTCGATGGGAATCTTGGCGAGTGACAAGAGCAGGTGTAAGCCCGAGTTCTGGTGCACGAGCGTGAGTACCAGGTAGACGACGAGATCGATGTAGGGGAGTTCAGAGGCGAGGAGCTTATCTGTGATGCGGCCCAGTTGTGCAGGGACGATGACAGTAAGAACTTGGTCGCCCAGGAGACAGAAGATGCAAACCGCGAGACAGGCCTGGACCTTGATGTCCTTCCGAGGTATGATGTACGGGAGGAAGACTTTGAAGTTGTCGAGGTAAGCCGTCCAGCTGCCGCTTCTGCGCAGTTGCGTAGACCGGACATCATTCCCATCGTCTTCGTCGTCGTCGTCTTCTCCCTCCTCATCCTGATCATCACTGTCGGACTTTGCGATTGAGTCTCTGTCGTCGACGGACAGTCGATCCGTGTCGAATGTTCCCGCCCCGTTCACCCCGTTCCGGAGAGGTGCACACTCCTCTTCCGTGCCCTCATGTTTGCGTCTGCGCCCGGCAAATCGACGAAGACAGTACCCAAGCCAGCAGAGCGCAAGCAAAAGCCGGGTGCATTGGACGGCGAGCAGTGCTGTCCGGTCTTCTGCCCGCCTGCCCGCAGCAGCCTCAATCACCGCAGACGGGACGCCAAACAGCAGCGAAAGAACCGCGAGACCAAAAATCTCTTGAACGACAAGCCGCTGTCTAAGACAGACCACAGCCCACGCCACGGCGTAGTAACTCGCCGCGATGACATGGTCCTGGGCATGCCCGAGGCCGTTTCCAAACAGGGCCACCAGGACGCCCTCGGCGCCATACGCCCCCGCAATGAGGCACACAGCGGCAGTCCTCAACACATTGTGTCGCAGGATCAGGTGGTTGTCGTAATTCTGCTTTCCGTAGTTGTAAAGAAACGAGGCGAAGACGAAGAACAGCACCAAGATGGTAGAGGCAACGTGCAGACGGCCAGAGAGGATGGCAATTGACAGCATAGCCGTGCGGTACCGGAGGAGGCGAAGTCTGGATTGTGCAAACAATTGCTCTGATGCTGATGCTGATACTGTGCGTAGTGCTCGAGGGGTTTGTGCCGGCAGCTCAATAGGTTAGGTACCTAGGTAGGTAGAAGTTATTTTGCCTATACTCAATGTCCTTTTGAGCGTCCAGTCTCCTCCATCAAGTAGTTGTTTGAATACCGCCTTGGACAAGCGGGTGGTGTGACGTTGAAGGCGGTAATGAATCGTGCTGGCCGATTGACTCACCCCCGAGACATTGTCTGATGTTCAGTGGGCCCTGTAAGCGCTGCAAACTCCGTCGCATTCGCAGTCGTCAAAGGCACTGCCTCAACGGCTGTGTTCCTGCCGATTGCTGTTGGTCGATATAAGTGGATTGTACGGAGCACAAACCAAAATATGTGGATACGGTGCCACGGATGGCTTATACTGCAATGTTTTGTTCTCCGTTCGGGAACTCCCGAGTCCCGTGCATTTCGCAACACGAGCCAGCAGCAGCAAGGCAGTGGCGCGGCCTGACAGAACACCTCCTTGTCTCAGAGAGGTACCAATAGTAAAAGACCTCCGTTCAACATGCCATATGCTCTCTGTCTCTGCAGCGACGAGCCAACCAACTCTGCCTTCCGAGTGCGAGTGCGAGTGCCAGGTGCGAGTCGAGCAACAAGTCAGGCCCGGACTCGGAACATGTCTTCAATGCCAGCTAGGGGCAAACGTTGCATCTGTCCAACGGACTGATTGTGGACATCTGGACGTGATGGTCTAATTGAGTGCCCTGCTATATACAGAGTCTCCGCATCATCTGTTCCTCCGTCATCCCACCCCCCACCCCCCTTTAGCAGAAAACGCCGTCTTGTGACCTAACTAGGCACTCACTCAAGCGTTGCTCGCGACGATCTTAACCAGAATTCCCTGCGTGCTGTACCCGGCCGACTTGTACGTGGCCGCGCTGTAGGCCGGGTTGGTCGCGTTGACGAGCACGCCAAGCGAGCCGCCGCTGGCGAGGCAGCCTACGATGGCGCTAGCCTTCTGCGTGTCGTTGGCGTTGGGCCCGCCGTCAATGGTGGTGGCAATGTCCTCGAACAGGACCGACGAGGCAACCGAGTCGTTGATGTGCTTAGCCGTGGCGAGCACACTGCCGTGTTGGTACAGCGTCCACTCGTCGCACGTGGGCGAGGCCGCCGCGGGCATGGTGAAGAGCCGGCCGGCGCGCGTCTGGCGTCCGTACGAGCGCAGATAGCTGGCCACAAAGGTGATGTCGCTGACGGTGACGTCCTGCGGCGTGGCGCCGTTGGCTGTCGTGTAGCAGTAAAGGGTTGACGACTCGCCGTCGAAGCAGACCTGAGCCGAATCAGTGGCCCGGGCCGGGAGGCCAGGGGCAGCCAAGGCTTGAGTCGCAAACAGCGAGGTTCCCATCAGGCAAAGGGCGGAGAACAACATGACTGCTGGAAAAGGGGTGCTCGGAGTGCAAGACCGGACTGCATTCAATGCCTTGCAGGTGGCGCCAATTGGGCTGATGAGAGGATGGGATGATGGACCTGGGTCCTCAGGCCAATCTCCAGGGACGGACGCTCAACGTGAAGCTTTTATGCTCATGACGCCCGCTCAGCTCGATGCCGGCCCGGTATCACCGACTGGACGCGTTCCAGCTGCTCGGCCAGGCGTTCACCGACAACCATGCAAGGGATTTTGGCAACCTCGTAACCGAAGATGGCTGAATGCACTCAACTCGGATCAGGAAGGTGACTATTGATTTGGGCCGGAAGACCCCCATGTCCAGATCTTGATTCGATCTAGAGGCGTGTCGTTGGCTCGGATTTCCAGTGCCGCACGGCTTAGGGCGGGTTGACGGGGCGGCTTGAACCCGGCCGTCCCTGTCCGGCCCGCAACCAACGGCCCGCGCGTGATGACCGAATCATTGGTCCCCCTTTTGCTATTGCAACCTCAGGGGCTGATGGATGCATACCGATCCCTGCGGTGAGCCGCCTCTCATTTGTCCCTCATCTGCAAGACAAGGAGGTATCACCAACATCCGAGCTATTTCCATGGACGAGCTGACAAATTCAGGGTCAATGGCAGATTGCCTCGCTATCGCCTCACGTTCAGACGCGGCACAGTGATTGACCGACATGGAGTTGCTGTCCTCCTGCCGTTCATGACATCCGGATGCTGAGCTTGAGTCGTGGGCTCATATTGCCAACCGAGTTTAACCCCTAGAAACACGCGTACTGTCACAGAAATCGAACTATTCCCAGAGAAGACTTGATGAAATGACAGGCATAGCAAAATGCCTCACTATCGCCTCACTATCAGATGCGGCACAGTGAACGAGTCACAGGAACTTGCAGTCCGGATGCCTATCTCGGCATCCGAAGGGGTACTGTTGGTCGTCGACGCGGTGTCGCGAGCCGATCCTGACCTCTGAGTACCCCCGTTCTGCCAGCAGACCCCGGTGAGAACGTGGAAGTTCTTGGTGGGCGCTTATAAGCCTTCGTGTGGCTTGTTCTGAAGCTACTCCTGTTTGAAAGGCCCCAAGTCATCCTAGAGATCCGTTCAGGCTTGACGTCTCAGCCCGGTTTCAATCTTGTTCCCCGTTGTAGTGCACGGCTTGCTTGAAGCTTGACGTAACGGCCATGCGGATATTTTTTGGAGTGTTGACACTGCTGCAGTGCCAGTCGGCCACGGCGGCATGGCGCTACCTTGACGAGCCTCGTTTTCCTGCCGTACCAGAATACGGACCCCAGGTGAGGGATTTCCTTCACTTCCCAATGGAACTGCTTCACCTGCGAAATTTGGGTGTTATATGCTAATGTTGACTTGCTTACGTCGTCGTCGCAGCCCAATGTCCCGTACATGGTTGACAACCGGGGAAACCACTTTCGAGCTGCCCCTGATAAAGGTAGGTGTCTGCCTTCGGTCTTGTGACGTCTCGCCTAACAAGCATGATAGGAAAGCAAAATGGACCGGTGTGGCGCTACTCGGGGAGTTTCGAGAAGTACATGGCCAGCCTCAAGAACAAGACCAAACCTGGCGTCAAGGGCCCCGGTGACCACGCCCCGTTAGTGGGTGTAAACGGCAGCAGTGCCTCCGTCGTCAGACGTGCTGCGTCACTTCACAAGCGCGCCCCTGCCTCCTCCGGCACTGACTTTTGGATTGCCAGCCTCGGAGGCCTTGGTGAGGTATGTGACAGTGGAGAGCAGCTCGAGTTTAGTGCTGACTGGTGTGATCCACGGGACTCAGGCGCCTCTGGCTGGCAAGAACTACACAATCTTTCGTAATGTGGTGGATGATTACGGCGCTGACCCTACCGGGAAGACTGATACCACGGAAGCCCTTAATGCCGCAGTTCAGGATGGCAACCGTTGTGGTCAGGCGTGTGGTAACACATTCACGCAAGGCGCCATCGTCTACTTTCCGGTGAGTGCGGCCACTCAGCCGGGCAGCACACGCATCATGGCGGATCACAGCCTGCTGACGTTTCTCAATGGGTTAGCCTGGCACGTACAAGATCTGCAGTCCAATCATCCAGCTGTATTACACGCAATTCGTTGGCGACCCAAGAGACCCTCCGGTTATCAAGGGATGCGACACCTTTCAAGGCATTGCTCTCATGGACACAGACCCATACATTCCTGGAGGGTACGTTACGTCTTTGCCATTTCTCTATCAACATGCGGGCAATTGCGCTGACATTGATGCTGTAGGAACGGTGCCGAGTGGTAAGTCAAATTCCCCATTGGAGTCAACACACGAGGGGATCTCTCATAAGCATCCAGGTACATCAATCAGAATCAGTTCTTCCGCCACATTCGCAACTTCGTGTTTGACATGACGGAAATGCCGCTCTCGACTGCAGACAACGATCAGCCGCTGGTGCCAACCGGTATCCACTGGCAGGTCTCGCAGGCCACGACACTCCAAAACCTCGTGTTCAACATGCCCAGAAGTACAGACCGGAAGGCGGTCACCCACGTAGGCGTTTTTATGGAGAATGGAAGTGGTGGGTTCGTATCTGGTAGGTTATGCACCGCTCGTCCATTCACCATTTGGTTCAGTCTAACATCATTCTAGATCTGGTATGGTGCCCTTGACCACCTCTGTGCACGATCAGCAGCAGTCGTAACGGTGGTCACGTCGGCCCAGATGGAACGTCGGCGTTTGCTAACTAGACTGGTGCAACAGTCTTTCAATGGCGGTGCCATTGGCTGGCGAGCAGGCAAGTCAATCCGTTTGTGTCACGCTTGTGGGGGGTGTTAACCCATCCCGTCGCGGCACAGGCTCTCAACAGTACACGGCTCGAAACTTGACATTCAACGGGTGTCTTACCGCTGTCCAGATGGTTTGGGATTGGGGGTTTAACTGGCAGGGAGTGAGCCTCTCCCTTCTAGTGACAAGTCACGGTATTCTGCGTGCTGACATTCAGACAGATCACAGTGAAAGATAGCGCCATTGCTTTCAACATCAGCGGAAAGGGCGGACTTACTGGCCAAGGAATTGGCTCTGTGTCCATCATCGGTACCCTCTTCCCTCCCTTGCCTAACATGGTACCTGAATCTCCAGATGCTAAGTTCTGTTGGGGCGTACAGACTCCTCCTTGAGCAATGTCCCCGTTGGCGTTCTCACCACTTCTGATGCCGCGTCGCCCAACATTGTTCTCGACAACCTTCAAATCAACAACGTTGCTCATGTTGTCCAAGTTGACAACGGGGCGAGTTTGCTAGACGGTACGCTTAATAACCCCACTTGATTTCGTCGCAGTCGCCTCGGATTCTAATACTCATTCATCTGGCAGGAACCCAAGGGTCATCCACTATCGAATTCTGGGTTACTGGTCGCTGCTATGCCGGAGCAGTAGGCGGTCCAGTAACGGGCCCATTTCCCACGCCGGCCAAGGCACCGCGTTTGCTTGACGGGAAAAGCTTGTTTGCCCGCTCTCGCCCGCAGTACGAGACCGTCGCTGTCGCCGACTTCCTTATCGCCACCTGGGAGGGCGTTAAGAACGACGGGACGGGCGACCAAACAGCCATGATGAACGCATTCCTCCAGAAGGCCAGAGACAGCGGCAAGATTGCATATTTCCCAGCCGGCATCTACCAAGTCGGCGGCACCGTTGTCATCCCCACCGGCTCTCGCGTCCAGGGGTCCCTTTGGCCTCAGATCCAAGGCGCGGGCGCGTACTTTGCCGACATGCACAACCCAAAGGTCGTTGTGCAGGTGGGTAACAGAGGAGACGTCGGCACCATGGAGATTGTCGAGATGCTGTTCAGCGTCAAGGGACCCACGGCAGGGGCCATCCTCATGGAGTGGAATGTCGCTGCGTCAAGCCAAGGATCAGGTGAGTCAAATCCTCCGCCGTCCCGCGCCATCTTCAAGGCTCCGAGAGAAGTGTCTGACCACTCGGGGTGCCGTTATTGTAGCCGCAATGTGGGACTCCCATTTTCGCGTTGGTGGTGGGACTGGAACCGACCTCGGCATCGACAATTGTCCAAAAGGGAGCTTCAACAGTGCATGCATCGCGGCCTCACTTCTCTTCCACGTTACTCCACAAGCTTCAGGATACTTTGAGAATGTGTGGGCGTGGGTTGCGGATCAGTGAGTGCATGCAATGGAACATGATACCTGACACCTGACTGACCATGATGATCTGCTCAGCGACAACGACATGGTTATGACAGACAACCCGGACCCGACTGCAAATCAGATTAGCGTATACGGAGCCCGTTGCATGTTGATCGAGTCTCAAGGACCTTCGTGGTTCATTGGCACTGGATCTGAGCACTGCGCCATGTACCAGTACCAACTCCATGGCGCCAAGGATGCAAGTCGAATGTCTGTTCCCCATGCCTGCTTGGATCAGCACTGACTGTTTGTCCTGGGCATGTTTTAGATTTATCTTGGCCATATCCAGACTGAGACACCATATTACCAGCCAAATCCCGTTGCCCCCCTTCCATTTGGCACGGCAAAACCCATGCCTGCCGACCCTTCGTTTGACGCCTGTACCACGGACAGCTGCAGGGCGGCCTGGGGTCTGCGTGTTATCGATTCGACCAACGTCACCATTCACGGCTCGGGATTGTACAGCTTCTTTCAGGATTATTATCAAGACTGTGACGACACGCATGACTGCCAAGAGAAAATTCTCGAGGTCAGAGGATCCAAGAGCGTTGCTATATTCAACCTTTTCACTGTTGCAACGAGCATTATCGCCGCAGGCATAGAGTAAGTCAGCTGGGTCTGCTGGGTAGGTATTTGTAGAACGATTGGGCTGACATTCTGGCACAGCAACACATTTGTATATCAAAACAACTCGAACCAGCGGTATGTGATCTTACAAACCACTGCTGCAAATCCACTCAATCGTTTTGCTTCTTAGGTCTTGGTGTTTTCGTGCTGTACCGAGATTGGACTGACCTGCGCCATCACAGTGGTTACACGACCGAGATCAGTGTCTGGCTACCCTTAGACGGTGAGGACGATATCGGGATCGTGTACGTGGGCACGGAAATATGGAGCACGCCGACAGCCACATGCTCAGCGCCCTGTGTGTTGGTCTTGCCCACAAGCGCTCTGCCCAGTCCGGTGACCGTCACGCCCTCTCCTTACACCACGTCTCTCGAGTACGGATGGCTCACGCCGTCGGTGGTGGGGAACGGCCGGACCGTCACCACGTTTGTCACCAACACAACCACGGTAGTGTTCACCCCAAGCCCGGTCGTCGTCACAGGCATGCCGTTTTATAACGTGAACGTAACGGCAGGCCAGACGGGCGGTGGCTTTGTCGCTTCGCCCAGCGTTACTCTCTCCCCCATTCTTTTCCTACTCCCCGATTCCACGGGCGGCACGACGACCCGCACTATTATTCTTCCACCCTGGCCCGCGGTTGACAACGGCCCGCCCGTGCCTGGAGATCCCGGGTTTGGATGCGATGATGGCTTTTGCCCTTCAACAAGCGCGGCGCCCGTCCCAGGCGCCCCTTTCACGTTCCACACCCCGTTCACAACCGCCGTATCGGCCTCTCAAGCGACTGTCACGACCCTCAGCTTCCCGACCGCCCTCAGTCCCATTACAGTGTTCTGTCCCACCTACGCAGAAATTGTGTTCCAGACACCCTGGGCGACAGTGACAAAGGAATGCACCACCACGGGGACGCAGACCATTGCGTTCTCATGCCCTGCGACCAGCGTGGCGACCTTCTTAGACCCTTCTATTGCTGTCATGACAGTAGACTGCGTCATCATAACGACCTGGGACGCTCCCCCATCCTCTACTACCACCAGGACGACAACGACCACAAGCACCACGTCAGCGTTGCCAGTCTGGGCGACTTGGCCTCCGGGAGCACTGGTGCCCATCACGGACGACATCGGCGACAACGACCAGCAGCCAGACAAGGACGGTACCAAGACGTCGTGTCGCGTGTGTTTCTTCTTCGTCAGTCCATCGTTTACCCTGGGCGCACTGCGTGCATGTTGTGTTGGCCGCGTACGCTGACTTTGGGAACGGATTCCGCAGATATGTATCGTCTGGGGCGAGATCAAGTTCCTGTCCTTCCAATGGGTCTTTCCGCCTGGGATCTACCCACCGTAGGTGATGTGTTTTCATTTCATCTTCGGCCAGCACGCCGCGGCTAAGCCCTGTTACAGACTTCCCCCGCCAAAGATCAACCTCCCCCCCGAGTGGAAGCTTCATGGGACCTTGCCGCCCTGGCCAAGAATCACGATGGGATGGGACAATCGCATTACGTATTCCGAGGAGCCCACAAGCTGTACGACAAAATCAGCGTCTGTCTGCTCGACGACGACCTTCTACTCCGCCACGGTTACGGGTGGCAGCACGCAGACTACGGCAACATCTTTCTCAAGCATCTGCCAGACTATCTACGGTTGCGACGTCACGGACTCGCAGGTGTCCACGGCGACCACCACGGCGGCCTGTACGAGCCCAGCCGCTGCCGCGCGGGAGCGCCACAATGACCAGATCAACAATGACAGCGCTGCGGACTACTCCCTCATCCAGCGAGCGGACAGGGACGTGTGCGGTAGGGACGCCATAGTTTTCCCGGAAAATCCTGCGAACACTGCAGAAATCACCAACCTGCTCAGCGCCTATGCCGGGCAGTACGAGCAGATCCAGGCCGCGTCGGCGGGCTACACGGCTTACTTCATAATCAAGACACTTGACCAGCAGACCATGGACAAGCTCAAAGACTCGGTACGTATCAAGCGTACCCTCACGCTTCCACTCATTCGCGCCACATGGCTGACATCAATGGCCGCTTCTCTTTCTTCGTTTCACAGCAAGCTGTTGACGACGCCTTCTACATCGAAGATTGGTAAGCCCAACCATCTCATGTCTTAGGTCCTCCGTTGATATGTCATGATGTGCATTATGGATAGATACCTAAGTAGGACTGATCAAAACGCAGGGTCGGGAATACTGGTCTGGGGAACGACCCATCGGGTGGCACGGATTCAGAAAGCCGACTTCCTGCGATGGCGGATGCCGAAAGCGAGACAGACACGACACTCGCCTCGCCGCTTTTCAACAGAGCGCCCGCCAGTCTTAGCACAGAATGCTGGTCGCTGTCGGTCGACTCCCTCCCCAGAAACGACAAATGGCAATCCCCCCAGAGCAAATCCACCAACGTGGGCACTGCTAAAAGATATAACTTCTATTACGACGACGCACACGGCGGCGCTGATGCCGCGGTGTATGTTATTGGCGAAAGCGGCGCCTGGTTGAATCATCCTGTGAGTCGCTGGATACTGTTACCTCCCTTTCCTTATGTTCCCATCGGAGCCCGCGAAGACACGCTTAATGCCTTAGGGGACATTGAAGCTGACGACCGCGTTCCATCCGCGCAATCGATGCAGCAATTCCAGATACAACAGGGCTTTCAAGGCGGATTAAACACACTGAATCCTGGCGGCGGCGGCGGCTACGCACCCACAACGGAGAATCTGCAACACGGGACCAGCGTCCTAGCCCATATCAGCGGTGCCACGTTGGGCATCTGCAAGAAATGCCAGGCCGTCTGGGTGGACACGAGCAAGTGGGACGAGTTTAATATCGCGAGCGGTGCCCCGGCGTTCATGAGAAGTATGGACGAGCTGAGAGACATTGCTGCCGTCCTGGACGACATCACAACAAAGGGACTTCAGAACAAGGCGGTGATTTCCGCAAGCTTCTCATGGAAACCTAAACCCGCCACTCATGGCCCGGCGGCAAGAACCTTCCGTACGTGGAAAAATCTGTGTTGCCTCTTCATGGTCGTTGACAGTCTTACATAACATGTATCTTCTGGATACGTAATCAGCAGCAGCAAACTGACCCTTCTGACATGGCAGATAACTTTCTAAAGAGGCTCGACGACGTAGGGGTCGTCTTCGTCATTGCAGCGGGCAACCACGCCGAAGAGAAGGATGAAGGTCTCGAAATCAGTCGATTCCCCCAGAAATTTGCCCAGGCTAGTACCAAATACCGCACCGCTGCGCTCAACAACATGATTTTGGTAGGTGCCGCAACGAAGCAGGGCTACCGGGCCAAGTTCAGCCAGACTGCCGGCTACCTGACTACGTACGCGCCGGGGGACCAGTTGGGTTATGCTAATACAGCGTCGTCGTTGTTGTTCGACAGCATCGGAAGAGGGACTTCGTTCGGTGAGTACGGTACCGCACCTAACGTTGCAAGCCTTCCCAATGCCTGCTTCTGTCGATGTGAAAAGTACAGAAGAGTGTTAATGCGTCGTGTGCCTGGCATCTCCAGCCGCACCGCAGGTGGCAGGATTGGCGGCGTACCTGCGAACCCTCGATACGAAGTGGAAAGACCAGCTCCGTGATCCGGCCAACGTCAAAAAACTCATCACTCTGCTTCACCGCAAGTACTTTAGAGACACCAGTAGAGCGCTTGGCCTGGGCCCAAACGACGTCGGGAAACAAGTGCCGATAATCTGGAACGGCCAGGTCAGAGACCACAGCTGTCTCACCGACTATGACACCAAAGACCAGTGGGACACAGACGAACACTGCCCGGACATTCCCGAAGATCTTAGCAAGGCCAGTCCTGGCGAGCCCGCGGACTGCGGGGGTGCCAGTACTGCCTCAGGCTCGGGCTCTGGCGCCAGTGGCTCCAAACCTCCCAAGCACAAGCGGGATGACGCCTTGGGCGGCTTCTGCCCTTACAACCCGGGCGGCGACGGCGACGGCCAAACCATCTCCTACACAGTGGGTCCAACGCCACGGCCGACCTGTACGGCAAACTGCGGCACGCTGTGCACGGGCTTCTACTGCCAGCCCTTCCCGACAGGAGTCCCGCCGGACTACATGGACCCGATCGACCCCAGCGCCAACCAGCCGGTGCCGACGACGTCCATCTCCGGGCCGGGCGGATCGATCACAACCACTAACTCGGCATCATCAGTGCCCACCTCCGGCCCCGGCGTTTACAGCATCTACCTGTGGGTTTGCAACGGCTCCGGCTCCAACTCTCCCGACTACCGCGTGGGCACGGCGGTTAAGGGGGGCGCGTGCGGGTCAGTGCACAACAAGCTGCACAACGTGCCGGCGTCTTTCGACTCGACGTACAACATCTGCGGCGGCTCGCGGACGCTGGGCGAACCGATCGAAGACCACGGCACTGGCAAGACCTGCCGCCCAATCCTCGAGACGGGCGGGTCTTGCTGCGCTGAGGGGCTCGGGTTCGGGGCCCGGCGGCTCGGTGTTGGTACCCAGTGCCAGGACGAGAATCATCAGGTTTGTTCCGTCTCGGAGGACTCGTCGTGCAATGACACTTGTGCAGATCCGAGCGCGTCATGATGGGCGGGTGCAACGGCTTGGGCGAGAGCGATGGAAAAAGGAGTGAGAAAAGAGTGCACTTGATCCATGCCGACATATGTACGGTAGCACCTTTCCAGTACATAGGTACAGAAGCAGTGGCACCTATCCTTTGTTTCCCCGATGGGCAGCTCCTGAATTTGTCCTAGAGGCTGCCAAGAGCTCTAGTACCGATACCTTATTTACCCTACCTATTCTACAAGTTGTCCTCCGAATGTTGTTTGTCTACCTGAGTATCTACCTGAGTATCTACCTATGCAAAACTGACTCCACCAACGACAAGCCAACATCTCAATATTCTCAAGCAGCACGCTCGGAAGAATCTTTCGGGAATATGTCTGCTTGGGGACTGCGATTGGAGCTTCTGCAGTCGCGGCGTGTCGGATTTTGACGGGACGCGTACCGTGCCTTACAAGTACACCCAAAGTGTCGTTCACTCAACCCTCGGCCCGAATTTCCCGGTCTCAAGTAACATGTACAGTAATTACCTATCCATCTGAGAAGGGACGGAGAACTGGGGCCACACCGATCACATCCAACCAACCAACAACACAGCCCCTCACTCCACATTAGAAGCACCCCAACTCTTGGTGCCAGGACGTTAAGCTTCCACGCTAGGCAAACGGAAGGTTCAGGGACGATACCTGCATAACTCGCCTTTTGTCATTGCGAAACTGACCTTCCCTAGGTAGGTAGGTAGCTTTTACTGCTCCCTTACTTTTCAAAACCGTGACTGAAGACTGATGCTCTACTCGAAAGCCGCACCATGCCGCCCTTCACCCCCTACTGGGTGGAATCACCCACCTACGAATCGACACCTCCACATGCCTGGGCATTTTTCATTGTCGCGCGGCTCGACCCGGCAGGAGCTGATAGCCCACATTACCCCCTCGCTGTCGCAAAGAGTCTGGCACGGTACGGGAGGATGTCGCGCTACCTGGAAGGCCGCGACCTACTTGCATCATGCCTCGGCATACTTGATGTTTTCTCGGAATTACAGAACCGCGTGGCCATCCAAGCGGAGCTCGCGCTTGCCCGGGGGTTCTACAGCAATCCCGGCAGCAAAATCCCTGCGCCATCCGAGTTGCCCAACAACCCGCGCCGGGAGCCGTGGTGGGACACGGATGAGGTCTTGACCGTTCGGGCTGCAAGAAGGTCAAAGGACGAGGACTGCAGATTCCCCTTCGTCTCCACCTGCCTCATGCTCGGACTCAGTGTTCGCCCGACGCCCGACAGGATTGCACCGCCGGCCGTGCTCGCGCCGCTGGGCACCGTGTATCGTGACGAAAATCTGCAATGCGGGATGGTGGTTGTGGACATCACCGATTTGAACGCCGTGCGATATGGCATCGTCGGCTTCCGGGTCTTGAAGATGGTTTATGTGACTTCACCTAGCGAGCCTGCATCTTTCGAGGACGCGAACATAGTTGAGTTTACCGCCGAGAAGAACCGACCGCGAAAGCCGCTGTCAGCCGCCGAGTATATCGATCGATTTGGGTACCCTGCCGGACCCGAGCTAGGCGAGCTGCAATGTTTCTCACTCGTCGACCCCGGCGCCATGGACCGTAAGACACGACTGCCTCGGGATCCGGACCGACTCTACTTATCTGTTCATGTACTAATGCTAACCCCGTGACGTGTAGTAATCTGGCCGTCTTCAACTTCCCCCACAGACCTTCCGCGGCTTACGCTTGGCTCCGGCCCGTCGTCCCTTCGCGACCAGGCAATTGAGGCCCTAGTCCGGAGCACATCCGACAACCCCAGCTTTGATATCACGATCTTTGACAGCGTCCGTCACATCCCGGGCTTACAGGATGCCCTCCAAAACCGTTTGAGTCGCCGGCCTGGCTCTTTCGGCGCATTTCGCTCCACCGGTCAGCTTCTCGGACTCGCCTTTGCCGGCCAGGACCACCTAAATCTAGTTCAGTACAGAGGGCTTTCCGCCGAGGCCATTGCGGCCGCTCTCGAGTCGGTCTCTTCGAGTCCAATATCCGTCAGTCTTTGTCTCGACACCACTCAATGCAGCGCTGCCAAACTCGTGGACGTTCTGGCGCGATGCAGCGGCGTGCGCAACCTCTACCTGGGACAGGATCCCGGGATCAAGCAGCATGTCCCCATGGTTGATTGCGTTCGAGAGCTGTCTTCAAAGCCTGATTTCCTCCGCCACGTCAAAGTCATTCCCGCAGAAGCATACGCCGCCGCCTTCTTCAAGAAGCAATGGCTCCCACGCACCCAGCACGTGCTGCCCTTCAGCGCCTACCCAGTTCAGCACATGTTTGTCTGCCAGCACGGGGGCCATCCCAAAGGGGCAACCATAGATTACTACTACCTCGGCGACGCGCTCCTCCGCGCCGAGCGCTTCGCCGCCGCCTTCCTTGCCTTCCTTACCGGCCTCCTCCGTCGCGGCCACCGGCGCAATGACAACACCGTGCTCTACCCGCTCAGCAGCGCGCCACCATCTCTCTCCGACGACACACAGCGCAGCAGTAGCAGCAGCAGCGTCGAGGTCAGTCCCATCCCGCCGGAGGCGTTTGGGCCTTGGCGCGGGCCCGACCCGGAGCACTGGTGGGAGAGCGATGACGACGAGGAGACGCCCGACGCGCCGGACGCGTGGGTGCCGCTCAGGCGCGACCTGCCGCCCGGGTGCTGGACCGCGCTCGTCGAGCGCACCGTATACGAGCCCGAGCCGCGGCCCTCGAGGGAGCCCCATGGATACCCGACCAACCCTGCGACCGAGTATTTTCGGTACGCTTTCGTGCGCGCCAATGTGCTGATCCGGACCGATCCGCCGCCGCCGGCGCTGAACCTGGAAGACACTGAGGTTGTTGATCTGAAAGGGTTCCTGCGAGCGACGGTGCCTGAGGTCACGGACATGGATTTAGCAGCTGTGGACCGTCGAGTGGACGAGTTCGTCCGCGCCGCGGACAGTCTGGGCCGGCGACCAACTGCGCCGCCTCCCGGCGTGCCGCGGCTAGCGGTTATGGGACATGTCGATGCTGCTTCTATGCTGCTGAGCTGTTTGACTGGACCGGGAAGCATACAGGATGTTCTGCATCTGCGCTGGGAGAAGCAATGGGAAGAGGACGATGCGCGGTGGGAGCGAGCAAGGGCCCGACGGTCCCAGACTCGGCCCAACCCCCACCCCCCCGACTCATTTGCAGCGCTCATTGAATATGAGGGTTATGACAGTGACGAAGAAGATACATCTGAGAGAAATGGCTAGACTTGGGACGTGAAAGCGCGGGTTCATGGACAGAGCTGGGCCCCTGATGGGTTCAAATCATGGGGCGGAGGGGGAACGGACAGTCTATTGCTCAAGAATCTCGATCTGAGTCCTAGATGTGAGCATTAACTTGAGGACACCTCTTGAAGACAGACTTTTGGGGGAACAGATTGCCTGACCCTCATTGTAGCTCGGCATTTTGGTTGTGACGTCGACGTCGCGGGACACCACATCATGAGGTCCGCATACATGTAACCTTAGATATCTGAGTATTGGACCCGCAATCAACATTCACGTTAACTCACGATTCTGTCCAGGCGACCCAGGCAAGCACGTCGAGGTCAAGGGTGCTCCTACAGACGGTACCAGACGTGATTGGGCGGTTGGAAAATGACGACGGCTCTGCAAACGCTCAGGAGACCATGAGCAAGGGTTCCCAGGTGTCGGGAAACGATGATCTGTCACCGAAGGATGGCGATTGGGCATCGAGGGACGACGATCAGCCACACAAAGCCATGGAGCTTTCTGTGATGACCGATCACTCCACGCGCAAGCACGCAGAGATTCGCACTGATCCAAACAGAGCATTTCTGTTGGCAGCTGAAAATCTGCAGGCGGAAGTTCTGCTGCATTTCTTGTGGCACGAAGCATACATGTACAAGGACACACAACTGGGTTGCGTAAAGAGCCTCAGGGCTATGCTCCGCGCGTCGGCAGCGAAAGGTTCAGCAACGGCTCAAGCATCCAAGAACCACAATGAACGCAAATCAGAAAAGGAGGATTCGGTTCTACAGGCGTTCAAGCTCGTTTTGGAAAATGTCCAACTCACCGCGGCGGAGTACGCGGAAATTTGGACCGAGGCGGTAACCAACTCCTCCGAGACGGTCATCCAGCACTTGCTCGAGACAAAGCCTTTCGACGTTGCGACGGTTGAGATGGCTGAAGTCATCATTGAGAAGGGAACCGCACGTGTGTGAAACTTGTACAGCGCCGGAGTGGGCGGCCCGCTCCAGGAGATCGTGACAAAGGGACACCTGCTCCATGCCGCTGTCAGCGTCCGCAAGGCTGATATTGTGGTTGCATTGCTACGGCAGTTTTGAAAGCTGGCTGAGATGCCCAGAACGACGCCCGCAAATGACGGGAGCGTCAAAGCGGAATACGCCATCGAGATGCTCCGCAGTCTGAAGCAAAACGAAGACGGCGTGCTCCTGGGAACCTCTCCTTACACGACGATCCGCAACGCACTTCTACATGCCATGATTCGAAGCTCGAGTAAGGATCTTGGCATCAAGGAAATACGGAGCATTCTCAAGAGAGCCAATGGTGAGCATGCGTTCTGTCTTCAAACTGAACAAAGCCGGAAATGCTCACATGTACTGACTTGACAATACACAGTTGACGGTCAGACGCCCTTGATTCTCACCCATCGGCTCTCAGGGAGCATCTCCAACCCCACAAGGTACTGAACTAACACACTGTATCACCATTTAGCCCACGCAATGTGCCTCTCCTTGTTCGACATCAACACGGAGGAGCAAAGCTTTGCCGAGTACGTGGAGGGACTCACATTGCACAGCGACGACGAACAGGGCAACTTCTTCAAATTTGAGAGCATACTCAGATATGCCAGATTTCCAGACCTGGATGCCCAAAATGCGAACAAGCCAGAACAAGACATGAAGCCGAGCATACAGACCGACCACACCGAGATCCGGATGGTGATCGACTGGCTCAGAGAACGAGGGGTCAAGGAGATCCTAGAGCTGTCGGTGCCTGACCGCCTATTCAGTTCTCATTCCGACGACGATGTCGCTCATTGCGTCAATGGCTCTGCCGTCCGGGTCTTGAAATGGAGGAAGCTCGACTTGTACCTCGGAAACCTAGCCGACAAACATCATCTGCGTAAGCTGCATCTTTACAGCAGCGGGAACCGATCGGTACACGACCAGTGGCGCCGGGAGCTGCCCAATTTCCGCAAGGTGGGTGTTCACATCCGGCTGGTACCAAATATGTTTGTGCGTCTCAAAGTGCTGACTGCTCCTCTCTGTGACAGTTGAAGAAACTCCATGTCAACGTCGTCACCGTAAGTGATTTGTGCCCCAACCACTTGTCGGCAAGCAGTGAGCAGTAACCAACTGAGGATCCGGTGCACAGAACGTCTTAAGCCAAGAGCGTGTTCAGCAAGTGAAACAAGAGCTTCAGGCCAAACTGACCGAGCTAGGCGTCACACACAACCTCCTGTGGGCAAGGCAGAATTCTCACGCGGGGCTGCCAAATTTCCCTTCCAACGGCTGGGTGACAGAGTATGACTGGGCCAGCGATACGGCGAGCGAGCTGCATCGTAACCCAGACGATATGTATGGATGCAAATGCGGATCCGCTTCATCCTTGTTATTGTGTGTGCCTGCCCTGTGCTGACAAATGGCCACAGAACAGACGACATCGTCGGACCAAACATGTCGGCGTTCATCACTAAGTATCGCGGGGTCATGAGTGCTCGCCGCGGGGCTGGCGACAGCATTCGCGGAACCCGCGTCGCTCTGATCGACAGCGGCGTGGTGGTGGTAAGTGCAAAGCGCAGCAAGAAGGGGGCTGTGCATGGAATCGCCTAAAAGCAACCATGCCGCAGTAAGTGCGGAACAAGACCGCGAGGGCAGCGAGTGGTGGACGCACGACCTCGCGAGCCATATCGAGGGTGGCAAGTCCTTCGTCACTACGGGTGACGACGAGGGGCAGGTGTGATGGCACGCTTCGGAGCCCCACGGAACACAGATGGCTCGTCTCATCTGCTCCATTGATCCGTCATGCAGGCTCTTGGTCGCGAAGGTGGCCGAAACCAGGAGTTCGGGTATATCGGCGAATGTAGTGGCGGAGGTAAGATGTCCCGAATGAACGCAAACCCTCACGGCCAACACACGGAAGATCACAAGAGAAGACTCCTTAGCACTGACACTCGAGAGTTGCAGGCCATTCACTGGGCAATCGCGCAGAAGGTGGACGTGATCTCCCTCAGCCTCGTCACCTACACAGACACAGACGAAGTCGGCCAAGCTATCCGGCTCGCCTTCGCGCACGACATCGTCGTCCTGTCCAGCTCCGCCGACGAAGGCCTCCGGGAGATCAACGACGCCGTGGTCGGCCAGAAACTCGAGAGGCACGTCCTCCGGATTGTAGCATGCAACCGGTGGGGCAGCCTGCTAGAGCGCAGCCCCCGTTTCGGGTACGACTACCGCGTCGTCGGCGACAACATACCGGTGGGCCGTGTACCGTTCCTCAAGTCGCCCGACACCATCAGCGGCAGCTCCGTAGCAACGGCCATCGCCGCAGGCGTTGTCTCGCTGATCCTCGCCTGCTGCCGTCTGGCGAAGGATTCCAACACCGAGCACGGCCCCGGAAACGGGAACCGCTGGCGAACGGAGATGGCCCGGGAGCGGCTGGACGCCATGTGTGAAGGTGGCGTGGTCAAGGACTACGTCGTGCTGGATAACATATGCGGGAGGGGCGAGCGGTTGAGGAATGCTGATTTCATGGCAAAGGTCAACGCCAATTTCAGACGGACGTGGAACGTCTGAAAACCATGGGCTAGGATCCCCACCTGGTGGTTCAGAGTTAATGGATCCTCTCCAGGATCTCAGCACCGACGCAGTTAGCAGAACACATGGAAGGCTTGAATATGGGCAATTGTCAAAATGCATGATATGTCTCCATCGCAAAAACTCCCAGACGTGAGCGAGGGGCTTTACGGTGCTGTTCTTTGAGCGGGGTTCGCCTAGGCGTGATGTTGAGCCATTGCGCGGTATAGGTAGCAGTGATGGTGCCGAGTCCCTACCCTGATCGAAGGGACGCAAATATCGCCTGGAGAAAGTCCTGATACGGTCTTTAGCAGGAGAACGGCTCAATATATATCCGTTTATCGCTGTTGCTGAGTACCCAGAGACCACTCCAAATCCGGGTCACTCACTCATACTCCCGCCCTGTCTTTCTCTGGAGGGAACCCAGTCAGAATCTGGCTGAAACTAAACGAACGCGGCAATAAGGTAAGGAAATACTAACCTCCACCCACACGCCTGATTCGGGGCTCGTGTTTGACAGAAGCATTTCCGCCGGAGGAGCGCCGATGAGCGACGGCCATATTGGGGCCTCCCGCATTATGACTCCGGTACCGAACGTTGAAGGTGAGGCAGCATTGTCAAGGGGATCTATATCCGTCAGAGTTCGGTTTAGTGTGAGACTCATTTTGCTAAGAATAGGCCCAAGAAAAAGCGAGATCAAGGACAGATATTTAAAAGAAGAAATCAAGTCCGACAGTGTGGCGGGGATATTGAGGTCGCTTACCTTGATACGCATCCCAGGTCATTTGGTCCCACGATATGGCGTCAAACTGAGAAGACCCAGGCGGGAGAGGTAAAGTGGTTGCGGCAGCAGTGGGGGGCGCGCCATTCATGACCGGTGTGTCACTTTGTTGTCCACCTCGCATGCCCAACAGAATACTCAGATGCTCGACCGCCTTCCCGGCCTCGACAGAGACGTTGCTCGCGCGCAGCCAGAGGAAATACGAATCGCGCAGTAGGCTGTGAACCTTGACACCAGTCTCCTCATCCAGAGCAAGGTCGGGATGCTTCTCGGCCAGCCGCACGTAGTAGCAGAGGATGCTCAGTCCCAGCAGAAAGGCGGCGTGTACCCGCGACGAGGTGAACATCCAGCGTACGGGATACAAAAGCCCGTCCCGCTGCGTCTCGTCGTCCACAATCTGCTGAAACTCGAGGATCTTGATCGCCGCCTGGACGCAAGCTCTCCTCGAGTACTCGTACTGCGCCTGCGAGTAGGACGGCGCGAGGTACTTGCGGTGGAGCCAGATGATCATGCGGTGGATTGCCAGCTGGAGCCATACGCGGTGCATGACGACCTGCGCCGGCACCATGAACGACTGGCTCAGCGCCTGCCACCGGAATATGGCCGGCAGCGAGGCCTCAGCGTCCAGCAACTTTCGGTCCATCTCCTTTACCTCGGTATAGGGGTGTTCTTGGGCATCGTTGACTAGGTCGCTGACCAGTCCGCTCAACTTGTCAATTCGATTTCTGGCCAGACCGAACAGGACAGGTGTAAGCTCAGATTCGGGACGCGATGGCGGCAACTCCAGGGTATTTTCATCAAAGTCGGCATCAAGCAGATTGCGGGGATTCGCTGTATCGCACTGCTGTACTTTCAGAAGACGCGGCAGCCCCATCTGGCTGGCAAGGCGTAGGTCCACTTGCACGATGACAGCCCACACACGTCGCCGCATCTCACCGGCAAACGGGGAGATGTTGGGGAAGTTCTTCGGATCACGATGGTAACCCAGGCTGAGTGCAAGCTGCACGAGGACTCCATGAACTAGCCAGAGCCCGATTTCGGCATCCTTGGACAGCAACAATTCGCAGGCGAGGTAGTTGATCATCGTTTCCAGAACGTAGTTGCCGCCCCTCGTGTACTGGCCAAGATGGAGACAGTGAACAGTGCGCTCTCGGAATATGCGCACCCGTATTGAGGTGTCGGGATCTGCTGGATCATCCTCCATCATTTGTTGAAATTGAGTCGAGACACACATGATGCTGTACAGCAGACCAACCCAGATGATCGAGGCCGCGGCTGGGTCATGCCAGAATGTCTCGTACTATCATGATATCACACCCGTTAGTCCAGAGGAAGGAGAAAACAGAATCTGCAATATAATGGGATACTACAAGGCCAGCAACGCACCTCTCTAAGGAAGTGCCCGCGGTGAAGTATCTCCGGCGCAACGCCCTGGGCATTGAAGTACCGGGCAACCATGCGATCGACAACGGGCCGCGCTGGTAGCGAGCTGAGGATATCAGCCTTCGTAAGCTGCAACGGCTCATACAGCAACCGAGGACCCGGAGCGAAGTGCGACGCAGGCTCGGCAGTGGCCAGCAACCGGGCCTCCTCTTCCTCCTCGTAGTGTTCTCTCAGTTCCGAGATGCTGTCGAGCACGGCGGCCCAGTGGACGCTTCCGACATAGTTGGCGCCGTGGGCGTGCAGTCGCAGACTGCCCGGCTCTGACGGCGCCGGGGACGCACCACCACCGTCAGCGGCTTGCGCCAGGACAGGATGCCACGGGCTGGGCAAGATTGCATCCCCGCCTGCCACGTCCGGGCTCGCCAAAGTGTCGGAGTCAAAGTTAGACGTTCCGTGGATGGTAGGCGTTGACAGGGACTCCGCGGCTGGCCCCTCCGAGTGTACGGCCGGCGTTGCCGGCGGCGGATGCGATACCTGGGGGGATTGCTGCTGCTGTTGCTGGGCCAGCGAGCGCACGAGGGCTTCGAGCTCCTGAATGCGGTCGCCAACGCTGACCTTGTTGGCTTTACGTGGCCCGCTCGTGGTGTAGGTGCAGGACAGGGCAATGCCCTTGCTTGTGCAAGTCTGGCACGGAAGCCGGCGGTCACATCGAACCCTGTGCTATCTGTCAGGTTCATAACACAATCTCCCATGCATACGAGCGATGCGACCTACTTGCGAGTCCGGCAGAACACGCACGACAGCTGGGGCTTCTCGCGGCGGCGGTCGCGGGGCTGCTGCGCCAAGTCGGCTGCAACCGCAGCTGGCGGTGGGGATGACGTCTCCGGGACGGCGCGGGGGCAAGACATATCAAGGGCGTATGTCTCGTCGCAGACGCGTGCTCGTAGTACGACTCAATCCACGCTGCTCTTGGTATTCTCTGTCCAATCTCAAGTTTACTGTGGCATGTCTAGCGCAGCGCAGGGGCAACAGCGGATGACAGATGGATCCATGGTGACCGCTGGTGTGCGTTCACAAATGCCCTAGTTTGTTCCGGAAATCGTCGGCGATTGATCGAGGCGGACGAGTTGGCGGAGCAATCCACGGAGCAAAAAGCGGCCCAATTGTAATTACTTGCCTTTCAAAGTTCTCGACTGAGGTCGTGCTAAAGTTTAGCTTGGTGGGGGCGAATCGGCGCTATTACACCCGCCCCCACCTGCCGATTGTTGTGTCCAATCGTAGTACATCACATCCGGATGGAATTTGTGCGCCTCTTTCGTACCCCTGCACGTGCCCTGGTCTGCAAGTCCACGACCGGTCACCACACCTTGGGAAGGCGCGAATTTCGGGTTCCAGGAAAGAGGTTTTCAGTATTTTTTGTTCACTCAGTCCTTCCGTTTACAGTTAGTTGACAACGCTTTTTGTGGTGTCTCCTTTTTTTTAATCTTTCTTCACCTACTACCGCCCGCGCTCGATTGTTCCGCAACCGAGCCCGATGCCCGACTTTGTGGGGTTGCAGGTCCATCCGAGGTTATCTCCGGTTCCGCAGATGCAGCCGCGGCCTCTTGAATTGTGAAATGGCCCTGGATGAGCGCCATTCTAAGACGGAGCATCCCCGGTGACAAACTTGCTCCATCAGGATGCCTCTGTCCACAAGAATATGGATACGCCGTCTGCGCCAGCGGGAGCCTGCTTCTCCCGCTCTTCCTTACAGCTGAAAAGGGGAGTTAGAACCCAGTAGAAAGCAACTGGAATTTAACAGCACCCCATCCACGCTTCGACGCCAGTTTTATTGTTATCACATTCTTTGCATCCAGGAGACTGGTGGCCCAAGCTTCAACAGTTCCTGCATTAGCGCTCGGTGACATAGTCCGACGGAAACTTTCCGGCGTGCAAGAATGGCACAAAGCGCGTTCGTGCTCGACAGCACCGCTCCCAACCACTCGTCCGGGGAAGCCGCTGCCGCTAAGAGCCCCGTGGCCGCTGCCGCCGAAACCAGCTCCAGCTCATCCAGTCGGACAGTCTCGGCCGCAAACGACGACACCGCAGCCAACAGCACAGAACACGCTCACCAGACGCACGCCGAGCCGGAGACCGAGAAGTCGCACCCGCCACCATGCCCAGATCCAGACCCCAACGTCGTCGACTGGGACGGCCCCGCCGACCCAGCCAACCCGCGTAACTGGCCCAAGGCGCGCAAGATGACCAACATCGGACTGGTCAGCCTGTCCGTGCTGTACACCAACCTGGCCACCACCCTGTTTGCCCCCGGGGCCGACCTCATGCGCGCCGACTTCGGCTTTACGAGCTGGACGCTGCAGGTCATGACCATCACGATACAGCTGCTGGGCTCCGCCGGCGGGCAGCTGTTTGTCGCGCCGCTGTCGGAGGTCTTTGGGCGCCTGCCTATCTACCAGGCGAGTTCGGTGTTGTACCTAGGGTTCACTGCCGGTTGCTCGCGTAGCACTAGTGTTGCTGAGCTGCTTGTCTTTCGCATGTTGACGGGCTTCGCTGCGTCGTCTTACATGTCGACTGGGGCGGGGACCGTTGCGGACCTCTTGGTGAAGGAGCAGAGAGGGGCGGCCATGGCTTTTTTTACAGCTGGCCCTCTCTTTGGCCCTGTAAGCCACGACTTCTGATAGCCATGAGTGACCACTTTTGCTGACTTTTGTGGCAGGTTGTGGGGCCAATTGTTGGGGGATTTGTATCTCAGAACTTGGGTTGGAGATGGGCGTTCTATCTTATGCTCATGTTTGTGAGTTTTGTCCTTGCTCACCTTCTACCCATCTCCCCCTCTGCATCTACTAAAACATGACTGCACAACCAGGCCGGCGCCGTCACCATCGTCTCGTTCCTCTTCATGCGCGAGACAAGCGCACCCATCCTCCTCCAAGCCAAAGCCGCCCGCCTGCGCAAAGAGACAGGCAATCCCAACCTGCGCGCCGCCGGCGACAGACAAACCCCCATGCGGCAACTCGTCCTCCGCGCCCTCACGCGCCCTGTCAAATTCCTCGTCCGCTCCCCCGTCGTCCTGCTCATCGCGCTCTACATCAGCTTCAACTTCGGCGTCTCCATGCTCCTGCTCTCGACCTTCCCCACCGTGTACGAGCGCACCTACCACTGGAGCGTCGGCGTCTCGGGGCTGGCCTACATCGGCATCGGCGTCGGCTGCGCGCTCGGCATCGTGCTGACCGCCAAGCTCAGCGACCGCCTGCTGAAAGCCGAGGGCGGCGGCGGCGGCGGCAAGCCGTACCGCGCGGAGCGCCGCCTGATCCTGATGATGTTCGTCACGCCGCTGCTGCCCGCGGGCTTGTTCATCTACGGCTGGACGGCAGAGTATCAGGTGCAGTGGGTCGCGCCTATTATTGGCACGGCGGTGGCGGCGGCGGGGGTGATTGTCATCAACGCGGCCGCGCAGACGTATCTGATTGATGTGTTTGGGCCGCTGGCGGCGGCGTCGGCCATTGCGGCGATGACGCTGCTAAGGAATTTGACGGGGGCGTTCTTGCCGCTTGCGGGGCCGTCGCTGTATGATGATCTCGGCATGGGTTGGGGCAATAGCGTGCTGGCGTTTGTCGCGATCGCGTTTATACCTGTGCCGTTCTTCTTTTATCATCGGGGGCAATGGCTAAGGGAGAAATTTCCTGTGGAGATTTGAACGGTTGAGCTTGCCATGGCACCATGCAGGGTGGTTTGCCCTCTTTTAGGATGTTCTCGGACTCCTCATGAAATATAGATGGGTTAAGGCTGCCTTTTGGATTTATCTACTTGGTTGTTTGAGGGGTTGCTCACTGGGAAGGTATTTCCCGCGGTGCCTCAACCAACCGAGGGACACGGAAGCCCGAAATTGGTGGTGTGGAAGCTAAGCTCCACTCAGTGTATGTGTAATGTTCCTATAACCTCTCGAAGACGGATAAACGGATAGACGGCATTTATAGCATGCTTTTCATGCAAAACAACATTCCCATCTACTGTCATTTTGAACGGAGTCTACCTACTAGCCAGTCAACTATGCAATTCGAATGGCCAGTGCTATACAGGATCGGGGAATAAGTCTTCGACCAAGTACCTACCTAACGTTTATGGTCATGTGTGCAAATGTCTGGTACAGATTTAGTCGGTTGATCGTCGGATGCACATCCGACCTCTGTCAACGCTCGCTTTGCAGGTTACGAATAACCAGAAATGCCCGAAAATACACGACTGGGTTACCGTGGCTGAAGATGCAAATTTGACAAATATGAACGCAAGGCTGAAGCAGGGACGGCATGCCAAATCACAAGGAGGCCACATGCGTAATACCTTAGTTACCTCGATAGGGCATCGCGGTACCCAGGCACTACGTATAAGCGACTTCAGATGATTTCAGCGTTCGTCTTGCTTCGATTGTAATGTCGGTGATGGGTGTTTCTGTATCTTCATTAACAGAACAACGCACTGCTGCTTTGTATGGGTGTGGGTGAAGACGCGTCGTATCTGCTTAGGTACCTAGGTAGATAGTAGTGACATATCAGTATGTCACTGCCTGGCAGCTGGCGGTTTACGAACCCCCTCCCACCCCCCCCCCCCTACGCAGCTCTTTTTCTAGGAAGTCATGCCAGCTTTCTCCAACTCTACGTTCCAGATAGTAACTAAGGCGTACCGTGTCGTTGCAAACGTGTGTGACTGACGCCACACAGCTTCAAGAACTTCGCAATCCATCTAAGCCCACTGTCACATGGAACGACATAGCTTGCGCGTGACGGGAAGAGTCTTGAGGTTCACGAATCTCACACTCACACTGACACAGCAATGTCTTCGATTCCAACTACCCGATGTTCTTATGGTGACGGTTGGTCCATGCAGCAGCCAAACCATCATTGTTACATGTCGACATTTGGTACGCCGCCCCCTAAGTATATAAACCTCCCATGACCGGCGACCGAGGCGCTTTCCTTTCCTTTCTTCTCTTTTCTTCCCATCTAACTTCCTCCCCCTTGGCCGACGGCATCGCTTTTCTCACGTTTCACACACGTCCAAGATGCCTCAGCTACTCCGACCCGCTCGCGCTGTTCTCCAGGGCTTGGCCCTGCGTCCGTCCTTGCGCCCAGCTTTTCTCGCAGCCACACAGCGTGGGGGGGCCTGGACCGCCTCGCTCCCACTGCGCTCCTCGGCAGCAGCGGCGAGTGCCGAACCGTATGTTGCTTTCCACGCGAAGACCTCCCGGTGGCACAGCGAGCTAACTTGGTGATTTGACAGCCTCGAAATTACCACTGGCAGGCCCGGCCTGCCCCTTGTCGTCCAGGAGCCGCGCAGGAGAGACATCCAGCCGCTCTGCCCGCCCCGCCCGTGCCAGGACGACCTGGACGAAACGTATGTGCCCGCCGCTGAGGCTTTTCGCTGCGTTGCTGACATAATATCTAGACTCGTTGGTAAGGCTGGAGGAGAAATCCTCCACGAGATGATGGTGCGGCACGACGTCAAGAACATCTGTGAGCAGCCTCCGCCTGCAGACTAGCACGACAAAGCTCAGGATCCAGCTAACAACATCCGTTCTCTCGCAGTCGGCTATCCCGGCGGGGTGATTCTCCCAGTCTTCGACGCAATCCACGAGTCGAAGGACTTCGAGTTCATCCTGCCCCGGCACGAGCAAGGCGCGGGCCACATGGCCCAGGGCTACGCGCGCGTGTCGGGCAAGCCGGGAGTGGTGCTGGTGACGTCCGGGCCCGGCGCCACCAACGTCGTGACCCCCATGGCCGACGCCCTCGACGACGGTGTCCCCCTCGTGGTCTTCTGCGGCCAAGTCACCACGGCCGCCCTGGGCAGCGACACGTTCCAGGAAGTCGACATTATCGGCATCTCGCGTTCCTGCACCAAGTGGAACGCCCAAGTCCGCACCGTCGACGAGCTGCCCCGGCGGATCAACAAGGCCGTGCTCGCCACGGTGTCGGACCTCACCGCCTCACGCAAAGACCGCACGGTGATCACGACGGTCGTGGGGCAGCACTAGATGTGGGCGACGCAGCACTACTGGTGGCGGCACGCGCGCTCGCTGGTTTCGTCGAGCGGGCTGGGCACGATGGGGTTTGGGCTGCCGGCGGCGATCGGGGCGAAGGTGGCGCGGCCCGAGGCGCTGGTGGTGGATGTTGACGGGGACGCGTCGCTGGGCATGACGCTGTCCGAGCTGAGCACCGCGGCGCAGCATGATGTGGGGGTGAAGGTGGTGGTGATGAATAGTAGCGAGCAGGGCATGGTCACGCAGTGGCAGAATCTGTTTTATCGTAACGTTAACCGGTTTGCGCACACGCACCACAAGAATCCGGACTAGGTCAGCTGGGCGAGGCGATGGGGCTGAAGCACTGTCGGTGGGTGGTGAGGCCGGACGAGCTTGTGGGAAGTCTAAAATGGTTGGTCGACGAGACGGGCGATGGGCCGGCGTTGTTGGAGGTAGTCACGGAGCGGAAGGCAAATGTGCCTGCCGATGGTGCCGGCGGGGGCTGGCTGGACGAGTTCATTACTTATGATGCTAGTGAGTGCAAATCTTCGCGTCGAATGGTTGAAGTGGTGCCGATGGTGTATGCTGACGACTCGTTCGCGCAGAAAGGAAGAGGAGCGACGACGGCTCATGAGAGAGCGCACTGACGGCGTGCATGGTTGATGCCAGGCAAGACAGCTCGGCAGTCCGGAGGACGGGTGCACCATGTTTCATTACCGAGGTACTATGAGTTAGAATAAGATCATTGACTGTATATGTTCCTACCTGGTGGCCATGAGTGCCAGCACTAAGTCATGTCGAGTTTTCGCAGCTCGTTGGTTGCCGGACCGTGCCATGAGGCTGCACGTCGGACGGGAACTTACCTAGGTATGCGGCTAAACAATATGGAATCCATGGCTTCCTTGCTAGCTGCCATGTAACTGAACTCAACGTAGCTCAATCAACAGCCTACGTGGCATGAAACAATCAAAGCATAGAGCGCGCTTCAACGAAGGGAAGCAAGCACGGTCGGGGAACGTTACGTAGCTGCATACCAGGATGTATAGTTACTCCGTATTGGGAAAACCACGTTCCAGTTCCTTGGCCTGGTGTGTGTCTTGTATGGATGTTATGTGATTGAAACCAAACACGTATGGCTTCTTTACCGTCTAGGTTTGGGGAGTTCTCGTTGGAGCTGGATGAAGTCCCAGCAATCTCAATCAGAAACGCCAGTCACAGAGGAGTGGCACGCCACAGACGTGAAATACATGTAGCTGAGGTACTAATTACTGAGTAGTTGGACTGCGCAACGGCGAGCAGGGGTCCGCTGATAAGATAGCAGCCGCAACACCATCGTCATTTGTTTGGTTGGGGAAACCGACAAGAACGTGCGTCGCTTCCCGACACAACACCACACTGCATACGCCGCAATGGGGAAGGGCACCGACAAGCTTTACATCACACACTCCGAGTGGTCGTCCTCGGACGCCTACGGTGCCAGCGTCGGGGCAAACGCGGGCGCGCGCTCGCAGCGCAGCGGGGGCAATGTGCACGCCACTTTCAAGCGCCTGCCCTTCAACTTCTGCGCCGCCAGCCTTCAGCCCTTCCAGAACCCCGTGTGTACCCCCGACGGCACCATCTTTGATGTTGAAGTCATCAGTGCGTGGCTGGACAAGCACGCGACCAACCCCATCAACGGCAAGCCGCTTGCCGCCAAAGACCTGATCCGGCTCAACTTCGCGCGCAACGCTCCCGACGCCGCCGAGTCCACCGACCGCACCGGCATCCCGACCGACGGTAAGGGCGACTTCATCGACCCTGTCACCTTCAAGGTGTTTACCGACAACACGCACATCGTGGCCATCCGCCACGGCAGCTACGCCAATGTCTTCGCCTGGGAGACGGTCGAGCGCATGAACATCAAGGCCAAGTCGTGGCACGACCTGGTCGACGACGCCGAGTTCGGCCGCAAGGATATCATCACGCTGCAGGACCCGCAGAACGCCGCCAGCCGCGACCTCAGCCAGTTCAAGTACCTGCAGGACGGCCAGGACGCCCTGCCGACCAAGCCGCAAGACGACCAGCGCCAGCAGGGCAGCATCAACATCGACGCGCTGGGCCGCATCGGCGACAAAGTCCTGCGCGCCAAAGAAGCCGTCGAACGCGCCCGCCAAGCCCGCGAAGCCGGCGGCGACATCAACCGCCTCACCAAATCCCTGGCAACCACCTCCAAACCCACCCCCACCACCGCCCGCACCCCCTCCATCATCGAAAAAAAACTCGCCCCCAACGCCGCAGCCTACACCACGGGCCGCGCGGCCGCCTCCTTCACCTCCACCGGCCTCACGCCCGAAACCTCGGGCGAGCGCGCCGTGCTCTCCGACGAGGAATGGATGTTACACCCCAAACGCATCAAACACAAAGGCTTCGCGCGGCTCGACACCAACCTGGGCTCCCTGACCCTCGAACTGCACACCGACACGGCGCCGAAAGCGGTGTGGAACTTCCTGCGCCTCGCCCAGCGCGGCGCCTACCGCGGCGTGCCCTTCCACCGCAGCATCCGCAACTTCATGATCCAGGGCGGCGACCCGACGGGCACGGGCCGCGGCGGCGCGAGTATCTGGGGCCGGACATTTGCGGACGAGTTGGAAGGCCCGTATGTGCACGACGCGCGGGGGGTGGTTAGCATGGCGAATAAGGGGAAGAATACCAACTCGTCGCAGTTTTTTATTACGTATCGTGCTGCGAAACATCTCGATCGGAAACATACTGTTTTTGGAAGGGTGGTGGAGGGCGGGGATACTACCCTGGCCAAGATGGAGGCTGTGCCGGTGGAGGAGGGGAGTAACAGGCCGGTGGAGGAGATTGTGATTCAGGATGTGGTCGTGCTGATTGATCCGTTTGAGGAGTTCTTGAAGGAGAAGAGGCGGAAGGAGGAGGAGGGGGTGGTGAAGGAGGAGGTGAGACGGGCTGGGGGGACGGAGGATGATAGGACGACATGGACGGGGAAGAGGATCAGGGCTGATGGGGAGGTGGTGGAGGATCAGGGGGTGAAGGGGGTGGGGAGGTATTTGAAGAGTGCGGTGGCTGCGTCTGCTGATGCTGCTGCTGCAGGCGCGGGGGAGGGGGAGGGGGGGGGGAGGGAGGTGGTGGATACGTGGGAGCAGCCGGTGAAGAAGAAGATTAGGACTGGGGGAGGATTTGGGAACTTTGATGCGTGGTGATACGGATATGTAGCGCCTCTCTTCGCAAGGTTTGGAGCATTGCATGGCGTTTGGTTGGGCGGGAAAAGAGGAGTCGGAACGTTCAGCATCTGTCTTGAACATATCTACAAGTCAATTGGAGGCTCCAGAGTCTCGCACCGCGGCGTTCAGGCCCTCCAATGCCGTTGGCCGCCTACGTTCATCCGCCGATATCGGTGCCCCTACTGTGGGTGGGCGACTTGCTCAACCTGCTCCGCGGGCGAGTCGGCGACTCGCTCTGCTTCCTCTGAGTCTGGATAATACCCAAAGGGGGGTAGTAGACTTGCGGGCTCTCTTCGGTAGGGTCAGTCAGCCAGCTTGAAAGGCATTTCTCTGGAAATTTGCCAACACGCTCCCCCAGAGGTTCCATGGCAAAGGTACGCGTGCAATGGCACTCACGGGGACAGCAGCCGCGAGTATCACGGTGCAGAGCGAAAGGATCGCAATGATGGCGTGTTACGCAATCATCCTGGGTGGCGGCGGGTTCTCGTCTTGTTGAATAGGCCAAGTACTATATCTAGGAGGCGGGAAGCTGAGGTAGTGAGGTAAAGTCAAGGATGAAAATTCTAACGCGTGTAAAGGAAGGGGAGCATCGAGAGTCTGGCAATGAAAAAGGGAAACTGGAGGATCATCCTTTTGTTCCTGCCTTGGCTTGCAAGTCGAGCCCACTGAGACGAGACACCCATGCCCGTGTATATAGGTACCTAGGGACCCACCGTAGGTAGGTAGGGTCTTGCATTTACTTCGTCAGTGACTCTACTCCTGAAGTTGATCGATCGATTTGCAGCCGCGTACTCAATGGATTCAACAGCTGGACGAACAGGGTCATCATGCGGTCATTGGGCGATGTGATGAAGGTCGAGGACGCCGGAGAGTCACTCCGAAGTCTCACATTAGAGGTAGGTAGGTTCCTAGGTAGCGTAGCTTTCCATAAGACTTAAATTGCTGCGGAGATGACGGCATCGAGTAAGATAGACAGACGCACAAATCAGACACTCGATCCAGTCCTTGCGGAGGGCTCTTCCGGCAAGCCAACATGTAGGTTCAGCGTCCAGAACATTCCATGCCGTCGTCTAATTGGCAGTATTCTGTGCCTGCCCATATCATTGAGGCCAGAGATACGTGTCCACGTACGGTACTTACCTAGGTCGGAAGGCAGACCAAGGCCTTTGGGTTCAGGAGTGCCACATATCGTTCGACTGCACCCGTCACCTCCCATCCTCCCGTTCATCCACCCCCCTCCCATTAACTTTCGAGGCTCGGTGCTAGTTCTCACCACCCCTGTGGACCCGATTTGATCATGGCTTTCCCTCAATCATGGAGTCGAGGGTACAGTCGTGTTCCTAAAGGTGACAAGTTGGCGGAGGACGCCGACCTCGGCTTGACCCAGACCGCCGAGAGCCGAGCGCAGTGGCGGCACCAATGGTCTTGGGTGTTCCGGCTGGCCGCTCTAGGTGCATGCATGACCGCCTTTGTTATGGTGATGGCCTTGCACAAGACGGCGAGTCCGGCAGAGATGAACGCGGTCCTGAAGCTGAGCTCCTTTTACTATACGCCCAACGTCCAGTCTTGACCTGTATCTCCAAGGACTGAGATTTGTTAGTTCGGGACGCTGTCCCCTTTCTGAGAGTGTGTACAAGCAGGCGCAACCCCGAACCCTAAGGTTTGTTGATACGGTGGCTTATGTACGAGAAGCAAAACTGTGACAAGAACGTGGAACAACAGGATTCTTTGTTTGCTGGCATCATCTTCGCCCCAGCGTTGGCACTCCTCAAAGCGACCATCCTCGTTGGGTAGGTACGCATCTTCGCTCCGGTTTGTCAAGCAACGTAGGCACCTAAACTGTCAAGCAACTTGAACAAGGCCAGTTTGAGGTAGCAAGACGTTTCCCGTGTCGCTCGTCCTAAGCATCTATACAGCAGAACTAGCAGTCAAGGTTCTGCGACAGAAAAGGCACAACAGGCCGCTGTTCTCAGTCTAGTGCCGACACCAACACGTCCCCGTTCATCTGGGCACGGAACTTACTGCGTCATACATGGCCTGTCATGTCATGCGGCAGAGGTAATTAGCGTGAGTCCCTTTACTCATGTGCCGGGGATCGGAGAACTCCAAGCATAAAGCATAGGACTGGCACCTACTGTCTCACCAGACTATAGCTAGGCTGTGCCGATTTAGCAATCTGAAATCGAATCGATACAGGTACGTTACGTTGCATTTTCTTTCCGACAGCGAAGCCGTCTTCGCTGATATCCACATAATGGACAATCAGACGCCATCAGTATGGCCCTTGAGAACCTATTCGATGCTCTGCAATTGAGCCGCGTTAAGATCGAGCAGATATGCAAAGTCTCCGTCGTCGCTGGCGTACAGCACCCTGGATAACGGCCATCCGTACAATGTTCCTCTCCCCGGCAACAGCGGCAGCGCTGCCCTGGGCGCCGCTGGCGGGCTGCTCAGTTGCGTGACCGACCTGGCCAAGTAATTAATGCAAAGCCCTCATGCGCGCCTGGAATCGTCAGACTTCCGGAGGAGAAGAAGCATCCCACCAAAACCCAGATGACAAAGCCCCCGTCTTCAGCGACGTCTCCTGGCTCTTCACACCGCTGCAAATCATGGAACGCCCCGCTCTCCGCGAGAAAAGCTACGCAGCTGGGTGGGCCAGAACCCAACTCCCTTCGACGGTCAGCAACATCGGCGTCAACCCGGGGCTGGTGGACGAACTGCCCGTTCTCGCCCGAGGCATCACCCAATCCCGGCTGGCGCTCTGGCACCAGGGCAGTCCTATCGGCGCGACCTCCTTCGTCATGATGCTCCCCGAGACGGAGTCGGCCGTCTTGGTGCTCACCAACACCATGGCGCTCAACGACGCCGCCGACTGGATCGGCCAGCGCAGCGCGGGCTCTCACGCGATACGCCGAGCTAGGCCAGACCATTGAGAAGGGACGATCGCCGCCGCAGGAGGCGCCGGGTAGGCGGCCGCTGAGCGACTACGCGGGTGTGTATGTAGGCTTCGCGGGTGTGTTTTGCATTGAGGTTGTCGAAGGCGCAGATGGGCTGGAGATGCTTTTGCAAGTGCGCCAGTCGCAGAAGTAATTATGTGCTGCGCCATCACCACGACGACACTTTCACTTGGTTTATGTCGTGGAACGAGCAGAGCAGGAGAGTACGGTTCATCAGCTACAATCCGGCGCTCTATTACATTCGCTTTATGGTTGCAGAGGGTCGGGGAATCGTCTCGCTGGACTGGGCGTTTGATGTTGGGGTGCCCGACGGAAACGACTTCTTGAAACAGTGAGCCCTGCTACATGTAGGTGGCTGGGTGGCTTCTGAGATCGAATTTGAACTGGTCAGTGGGGACCTAAGTCTTCATTGAGTGATCTAGCTGTTACTTTCCCGTCAACAATCCGTCTTGTCGAGCAAGAACCTAAGTGGGAGAGATTGATAATGCTGTGTTTCGTCAGGTCTCAGAAGTCCACCGTGACACTCGATCACTTTCCTGATAGATACCTACCTACCTAGATTTGCAACAGTAGCAGCTCACCGGCTGGAGTTGGCCTGTTTGCTCAAATTGTACCCGTGCCACATACCAGACGGCTCCGAGTCCGTGGTCAATCTGGCATTCAAAACCATCGTATTGATGTGAGTGTCCCTTCTCCTGTCTGAATCTAGTAGTACTGCATGTAGGTACTGTACCTTGCAATGCCTTCAAGAGTTATTTTGTCCGAGCGAGGCATTTCAAGGCATCCCAGAACGGCCAGGTGTTTTCTGGAGCCGCCGTTGCATGCGATCTAGTAGGCGTGGTTCCGCCTCAAGAGAAATGGTGACCGAGGCACGGGTTGACCCTATTCAAATTGCAACCGACCGATCCCTTCCCGCCCGTCCGCACCCAAGGTGCTGGAGGCGATAGAGTGCGCTCGTCCCAGTTTTATGTTTCCCCCTGAGGATCTACATGCTTACCATTCGTGCACACCAGGTCTAATTCCAAGTCTGTGAAAACTGCATATATGAACAATACCCATACCAGACCTCAAGTGTCCACTTAATGTGACTCAATATACAATCCCCCGACCTCCCAATGACTTCTCCCCGATTGCAGTGACATAACCCGACAGCAACGCCTAACCCATCAACACCCAACCTCCACTTAAATCACACACACACACACACACACACACACAACATGCCATCCTTGAGTACATACATTGGTACATGATCCATTCCTACCTACCCAGCCAACTCTCCCGCCACCACATGCGCCGGCAACTCCGCCGACTTCGGCGTCGCAGACACGGACGCATCCGTGTATGCCGCCCCCGCGTACCCGGCTCCATACAGGAGCTGCTGGCTCGGGTGCTGGTGCTGGTGGTGCTCGGTCACGTACGAGCCCTGCGGCGCCCAACGGCCTCCTTCCTGCCCGGCCGCCGCCCCCGCCGACGCCGCCTCAAACGTCTGCCGCATCCGCCGCATCCGCATCGCCATGTAGGCTACCGCCGCGAGCAGGATGGCGCCCGCGGCTGCGCCGATGCCGATGCCTGCTTTGGCGCCCGTCGAGAGCCCGTCGTCGCTGACACTGCTGGCGCTGTTGCCTGCGCTGGTGCTGGAGGGACCGGGCGTGGCGAGTGTGGTGGTGGGGGAGTTGGCGGTGGAAGAGGTCGTGCTGGGGCTGGTGTTGGTGCTGGCGCTGGTTGAGGAGCTGGAGGAGGTGGTTGAGGACGATGTGGTGGTGGTGCCGGTGTTGGTGACAGGTTGTGCTATGATGGGGTCGTACCGCGAGGAAACGGAGTTCCATACGGCTATGGTCTGCGAGACGACGGGCAGGAGTGGGAACTTGCTGATGCTCGACAGGTCGCAGCATTTCGGATCGTCGCCGTCGCAGCAGTAGCTCGGGTCAGCCCCTGAGCTACACTGGTGCGTCAAGGCGTTGGGGCTCTTCCCTGTCGCGCGAGGCAGTTAGCATCGGTTGTCCTCTGCTACGCAGGATGAGTTCAAAGATTCTTCGCGGGGGCACTGACTGCAGAACTGAGGGCATTCGGGTGACGACCAGGTCTGGTCGGTACACGTCCCTCGGTAGATGGTCCCAGTGTTTTCTTGGCAACGTCCACCGTCGAGGCAGACCATCTTGTTGGGGTAGCCCCCGCAGCAGACGCCTACCGCGGCGCTCGCATTGCAGGGCATGTCCTGCGCGACCTCGCCGTTGGGAAAGAAGCAAGCCGCCACGGCGAGACATGTCGGCAGGAGGCCCAGGCGGACAAGTGCGGCCAGGGCCAACACCGACGAGCACGAGGTCTTCATGGCGTCGCGTCGCAAACCGGGAGCCTGCGGTCTGGCCGCGGTGGAAGCCAGAAAGGAGTGAGAATGGCCACAAGGATGGAAGCGAAGGATCTGGGGGTCTGCCCTCGATTTGGGAGACGGACCCCATACCTTCATGTGTACATACATGACATGTGCAGAACCAACAGCTTTAAGCGCGCGGCCGAAACTAGCCCCTGCGCCCCCTTTGTGCATATGCAACGCAACTTTTCCCGCCCAATCGGCCCAGTCCCAGCCAAAACGGCCCCCCAGCTCCAGTCCCACCTCTTTGCACGAGACTGGTTGCGTTCCCGTCGACGGAAAAAACACATACTTCCCCTGTTTAACCTAATCGAGACACATGTCTGCCCAACCATTGCATTCTGCTTTACCATTTGCTACGTAAGTACCCACTTACAGCCGCCCGTCAGAGCTTGGCGTCAAGCATCACGCGTAGACTTTCTAGGTACCTTATCCTCGTCGTCAAGCCGCCAGACAAACGTCTCTTCAGGGTTTAACTAAATTGTCGGCCTCAACGTCAACCACGTGCAACTGCGCCAACAAACAACTGGCATCGAGTACCCGACTCTGTTTCTACATGCCCGTCTCTGTGAAGCGACAAAGTCCTTCCGCCTATTCCTCACCAGCCGTCGCCGCCACATCTGCGCAAAGATGCACTTACCGCCGTTTCTGTCCCCGTCGCCTATGAAAGGCGATCCTCCATGCGCCTGGAACGACTTCCTGGCACCGCAGCTTCGGCAGTTCCCAATCGCCCATAGCAAGGTCGTCCTAAACAGGATGCTGGGGCATGGAATCGAGGGCTGCGTCGCCAAGGTTCAATTCGATGATGGGGGAGCCGCCTTTGCCTTGAAAATCGCAAGCTGTGGTGCAGTGGCCCAGAGTTGGGGTTCGGGCACCTCACTGCAGTCTCCCACATCTCCAGGCTGCGGCCCAGCCTACCTTTCTTCCTCCCCACATCCACATCTTCGCAGGCATCCGCTACATGTACAGACAGCTGCTGGATCATCAGTTTCCCTACAGCCCTGTTCACCCACATAAGCAGCATGGTTCCGCGCGAACAGCCCAGCTAGGTACCTACCTAGGTCTAACACGCATTTCCTACCAGTTTTTTCATTCAACTCCAGCCGATGGAAAATGGTGGGCGCTAGAGCGCGAGACTCGCACCGTGGCTGTGCTGGAGAAAGTCCTAGCTGGGGTCCGCCGCTCCTCCCCTCGGCCTATCTACGTCCCCGCGATGAGGGTGACACGGCTCGATTGCCTCAGACATCTCTATGCTTTCTCAGAAGAAGGGCGCCGAGCTCGTCACTTCGATGCACTTCCAGAAGACGACAAGATCGCGGTATCCGAATCCTCTACCGACGTTCGCAAGTGCTTCGGTTGGACTACCGTCCTCGGCCACGACGTACGTGCACTGAACAAGCAAATTGAAGTGGATCATCAAGCTGCCGCAAGAAGTGGCGCCTCGGCCACCCACTTCAAGTCCGACCAGGTTTACTTCGCTGTCGTCTATCAGTACCTTCCCAGTGCCAAGCTGGAGTTCGATGCCGTCCAGCGCCAGCTCGGCTTTTTCCACAACATCAAGGTCCAATGAGCGGAACTGGCAAGGCCCTGGGATCCTGTTGGACCTTGGCGATTACAACACCCCGGTAGATAAGTGGTTTCCAGGCCGTGCTGCCTATCAGCCGCCTGTGTCTGCCGATGTCTTGGTAGACTGGTCGGCAGCCCAAGAGGAAGCGGCGAGAGAGTGGAACCGGAAAGAGGCCCTGCTTGACCGAGAGGACGAGTCCGCGGAACACGAGAAGTTGGCAGGGCAGCAGGAATTTGCCCTCGAAGAAACAGCGAGGTATGTTGAGCAAGACGAACTACGCGACACCGTAGCAATGGAACCCACCCCCTTGCAAGATAAGACCAGGAACACAACTAACATAACACTTGAGTTGCACTACCTGCATTACTACTTCTGTACTTGATGAACCCGACCAACTAGATGGGGATCTGCTGCGCCGGTAAGAGCCGGCTTCGAGCATCGTCTGGCACCCTCACGCTCACGAGCTCGTGTTCGCTCACAATCATCGACACAAAGAAATACGAGTCACCAAGTTCAGCCAACTCCAGCTTCGAGATGTTCGTTGCTGGCTCCGTGCCGGTGCGCCCCCCCCTGCTCCCTCCCAGTCTTGCGGCGGCTGCGCTCGCCCACTTGGACACCGCCCAGGGCGATTTGGAGTACAGCAGGTCCGCGACCGTCTTCTTCTTGGGGTGATGGTCTCCAACGAGTTCGAGCAGCTGGGAAAGGGTGAGGTAGTACCAGCTGTCCTGCCGATCGCCGAGCAGGTCTCCCACAATGTCCTTCGGTTGGGCAGTGAAGTACACGCCCGGGCTGAGCCGCCAGACCGTTAACGGCTCCAGCTTGTGCTCGGGCAGGTACCTGCCCACGAAGCAGACCGTGGGGTCTGCGCCGTGCGAGAGGTAGAGTTCCACCACGTCGAGCAAAGTGCCATCGAGAAGTTCTCCTTTGCGTATGACGCCGGCCAGGCAGAGCAGTGTGGCCGTCCACGGCGTCCAGCACGACCCGTGCCAGTGTGGGAGCTCGAAGTACTCCATCCTGGCGTTTGGGGATGCTCCCTTTTGCAGAAGGGATCTGGCTAGCATGAGAGGATCGGGCCCTCCCCTTCGGAGAGGCCTCTGCGCCGGCTCTGCCTCTTCAACCTCGCTCACGTCGAGGGTTGGAATGCTGGCAGAAGTCTGGAAGAAATCTCTGGGGGTTTTGGATAACAAGAGACCTCCGACACCGCTCTGGGTGGTTATGAAATCCATCCTTGAGAGCGAATCGACGGCAAACTTCCCGCCAGCACGGCCGCGAAACTTGCCGGGTTTTTGCGTCTGCCGATGTACGAACGTCGAGAGCGCTGCTGCGCCCCCTAGAGTTGCCGATAGCAAGAGGCTGCCGTTGAAGTGAAACTGAAGCAGGGGCGGGTGCCGAGTCACCATACCCAAGACATACTCGTCAAGCCTGTAGAATGCAGCGGCGCTGAGCAGGCTCAGACCGAGATGTATGGAGTCTTGTCGCTTGTCCCTGCCGTAGTACACTCTGTGCACGATTCGCTGACCCGGCATGTCGTCCCGGAGCGCTAGGACGGAGCAGTACCGCTGGAGTATGCCTTCGGTAGCACGGGTCTCCTCGTTGTTGGCGAGAATGAGGTGCACCAGCAGCTCGAACTCCGGTGCCGAGACAGACTCAGCATAGTAGAAGTCGTCGACGAGGCTGTCCACAATGCTACGCCGTCGCGCAATCGATGGTACCATCTTCAGAAGCACAATGCCAAGGTACCGGTTCAGCCCTACAAGCTTGGACGAGAGCTTTGGCGGGCTCCATTTGGTAGCCTTGTAGAGCTTGCGGGCGATGTGGTCTTGGACCAGGAAGTCCCGCAGATCTCGGTGGACGAACTCGACGTATCGCTGCAGAGGAGAAGGGAAATCATTGTCGGGATGGCCGCGTATTTGGATGAAGTCTTCGCATCTGCCCCTCAGCCTCGCTTCAACGTCGCTCAGATGTTTCTTAATACGATCTGGGGAGTAATTGCCGAGTGAATTCTCAAGGAGATCGTCCGGTCCAATTGTCCCGTCCAGGGCGTCGTCCATGATAGCGAACGACATCACGTACCGTCCAACCCCTTTTGAGAGTTCGGTGTTGGATAGGCACAGCAGCGTGAGGGCGACTCGAAAACGATCTGGTCGGGCCAAGACTTTGTCCAGCATCTTCTGAAATATATCGGACACATCCCCCGGTATACCGTGAAGCAACTCTGCAAGCTGGCGAACCGAAAATCGGCTACCCATGCCCCGTACAAGGTGGCGCAGGGCCAAGTGAAACCAAAGGAAGACGCCGTTAGCCTTTTTGACGGCAGATTTGATGAGCAAGCCGTAATCTGGATCAGACACCAGCGTGGCATGTCCCTCCGTGGACCCCAGCTCGTCCTGGGCAACTCGGATCATGTCTTGGTATGTGTATTCGTGCAGTCGAATACACAGTTCTGGCTGGGTGACAAAGGAGTGCTCAAAAGCGCTGTATGGCCGGCTCGACACGCATACCTTGACATCCGGACCGGAAGCGGCCCATTCTTTGAGGAGCTTGGCGAGTCTCGAGTGATCCCCTTCAAACTCGTCGAGACCGTCAATGAAGAAGCAAATGCGATGGTTCGGCAGGGTGCTCGATGTCCCGATCAAGCTGAGAAAGGCCTCCTCCAGCTCGCTCAACAGGAACTCCGTGTCCGGCAGTGAACCGACATCATCGTCCCACATCCGCGGAAAGACGCCGGGTATAAGCTCGGGGCAGTTTCTAAGCGTCTGCCAGAGAAGACCCCGGTAAAGACCCTCGATAGATCGCTGCAGCGGAAGGCCCGAGGTCCAGAAAAAGAAGGAAGCAAAGGCCAGTTTCTTGTCGGCTGCCCACGACATCAAGACGTCAACGGTGCGCTTTTCCTGGGCAACAAACTTCATCATGGTCGACTTTCCCGATCCAGGCTTGCCCGAGATGTAGAACATGCCCGAGCCAGATTCCAGCCAGGTCAGAAACCTCTCCCGCGTCTGGGCGTGGAGCTGGCTCGGTTCGCCGTGCCTCTTGAGAGATTGCGATTTTTCCACCGCCCGCTTCAAGTTCCAGAGCGCTTTAATTCGTTTGCCGGCTAGATCGTCCGAATCCGAGTTTTCTGAAGATTCCTGTTGGCCCGACTTTTGTGTGATGATGGGCGGGGTTGGACCAGATGCTGGCATTTCGTCTGAACAAGGGGCAGACGGAGGGTAGAGGAGCCATCGATATGATCCGGCACGGGCTGGTTCGATCGCATTTTCCCGCCGGCGGATGCCGGGAAAGGCAAGTTGATTCAGGATACGCTGTTCCTTCTCGGCTTTCCCTCTCGTGGTAATGATGCCTGTGATGAGGTTCGTAATCTTCTCGACCATGGCGTCGTGTGAATCCTGCAACGCGTTGCCAGTGACGGGGTCCAGACTGTGTTGTTGTACTTTTTGAGAGAGGTCGAGAAGCTCCATGCGTAATCGCTGCAAATCCTCCCCAGTCTTGGTTCCTGAGTTCTCACTCTGCCTCTTCCATGCTTCGAGGAATCGGTAGGTGGATGATTGTCCCTCACTGCAGTGGGCATTGTACCCAAGTCAATGGCATTCTCTGACGCAAGCCGAGTAACCTAGGAAGGGATGCTCACCTGATGATAAAAATGATGCGAGTCACCAACTCCTGCCGATAGCGCTCCAACCGCTTCTCTAAGGACTCCAGTTCACCCTTGTCCCTCAAAGCCCGCCAGGCAATGCGAAGGCTCTCCCGCCTCGACCCCGGAGTCTTCGCTTGGAGGCGCTTCAAACTTTGGACAAGTTCGTCCGACAGCTCATGGCATTTCCGTGCCAGCGAAACGATGGCGGAGTCATCGGCCGCCGTCTGGGAGGCAAGAAGCCCGGCAGCCACGGTCTGAAAGTCCTCGTAGACGGCCACTGCGTCTCGGTTGCCCGCCGTAATGCCGCTGGCTGACTGACACACCCGGCGAGCCTCGGAGATGAGCTTGCTGGCGCCGTCGATGAATTGGAGCACGTTGCCCGAGAGCGCAAGGGCACTCAGCGGATCCATGGTAACGCCGATCAAAGAAATATCCCCGAGAAAAACTGCGCGTGATTATTTACAAATAAGTACTTGGTCGGTAAAGGGGGCGGTACTAAGGTGCCCAGGTGGTTGTAGTGTCGGACTAGATTGAGTCTGTCTGGGTTGACTCAATTTCTGCTGTGTGCCCATTGCAAGTGGAATGGGAAGCCTGGGGACGCTGGGAGCATCACTCGAAACCTAGCTGAGATTTCACCGATTGGGTAAAAGTTGCCGAGAGCTGAGTGGCGGAGGCGCCGGGCTGAGCAAGGGGGCGCTTCTGCGTACCTCAGTTGCGCAACAGCACCTCGCCGTGTACCATGATGCATGATGCAGGTCAGCCCGCAAGCGTCCAAAGAGCGAAGCGTAACCCCCGTCCCATCCACCTTGCCAACAGCCTGGCCTTCTGTCCTGTCGTGACTGAGCCACCACATGATGAAGCTGGCTCTTGCCAGCAAGTTCTCGTCACGCCCTGGGAGGTTAGGGCCTCACAAGTCGTAAAAACATCACGAAAATCAAAGTCTACCAAAGCTTCCAGGGACCGCTACACAATCAGACACATGCTCTGTTCGCGCCAAAATTCGCTTCCTCTCCTTCCTGGTTCTCACTCCACCTTCACTCCGCAGCCCCCAGCGCCGATGACCTGACCCGCCCTTCACTACGTCGCTGCAGTTGAGTCGCTTTCCTCAGTCCCAGTGAACCCTAGAATAACCCTCCAGCCTGCCCTTGGATAGGGACCGTACGTGGTCACGGTCATGACCAACGACCCCCCCTCAAATTCAAACCGGTGCTCAGCCACCGGGCCGGCACCTGCACCAGTGCGCGCCCATTTGCCGTTCAGGTTCATCTCCGCAAAGCTTTTGGACTCGGCTTCGGTGTTTACGACATCGGCGGCTCGAAAATGAATCCAGTAGGAAGGCGGGTCAACCGCTATGGATATCAAACATCCAGGAAATGGGCCGGAGGGCTCCAGATGGAGGCACCAACGGAACCGTTTCGGGAAGTACTCCCCCGGAGCTCCGCTTGCCTCGAACGGCACCTGGCGGATGCCGTAGGGGATGGGCGTCCTCCAGGTCCAGAACTCGGCCGGATAACCGGCCGGCCCCCACTCAATGCGTCCTGGGCGCGACACATTGAGTCCATATGTAGAGCCAAACCCCGGCTCTGTGCTAGCCATGACGTAGCAAGACCTGAGCTTCCAGTCTTGGCTCCCAGAGAGATCGGCGAGTGGCATCCGGTAGAAGAATGGGTCCAGCTTCAGGAACGGACCAGAGCCGGCGCCGTCGGCAAAGGAGTCGAGTTCCAGGACGCGAGTGCCGAAAGCCGCATAAGCGCAGACATCGAGCAGCAAGATGCAAGGTAGCAAGCGCGCAGATTCGGTGGTCGCAATCGGCAACACCGCGAGGTAGACGCGACCGGCAGGAGGGCCGTCGCCCCCCGGCTCGAGCCAGTCTGCAAGCCGGCGGTAGGTCTGGGGCTGCAGCCGTCTGAGTTCACGGACGAACGCTTGAAGCGCTTGGGAGAGCGGAGATGCCCCATCCAAATCATGCTGGCCAACAGCCCGGACGAACAACGAGAGCCGCAATCCGCGGGCGGTTACCAGCGGCGGCTCGCCTAGACCAATCTTCACTGGTTTCGCCCGGGACCAGGGCTTCCATGTCGAATGCTCGGTTCCAAAATTGCGAGGGTGGCTAGCCAGCATCCCCAAGGCCGGGGCGGCCCATATAAAAGGGGCTTCGGGATCCTTGAGGCCCCAGAAAACAACCGCGCGATCGGACCAGACCGGGTGCCAGAAGAGAAGAGAGTAGTCCTCGTACGCGGCGAGGGTGCGCTCCTGCAGCCGCAAGAACGCTCGCGCGCCTCCTTCGCCGTAGAGCAGCGGCATGTTGACGTCCAGGATGCCAAGAAGGGCGTAGGCCATGTCCTCCTCGCGCGTCGTGTCCCGCTTTGCCGCCCACGCAATCCTCTCCGCCACACACACGGACGTGAGTGGCCACGAGCGGTCCAGAATCCACCAGGGGATACCGAAGTTGTGGGCAATGAAGCGCTTGCACGCCCGCTTCGTGGTGAGGAGTTCCCAGCGGCAGTTGTAGAACTCGACGTCGTGCGGCGCGATGAGCTCCTGCAGCGTCCAGCCTCGCCGCCACCATCGCGACTGCTGAAACACGGTGGCCGGTCCGGGCGGGCCTTCCCTCGGCGCGTCCCACGTGCCCGGGTGGTCGTCCAGCGCGGCGTTGAGGGCCTTGCCCGGCGCGACGTCGACGTCGGCGAGGAAGGCGTAGCACTTCATGGCGCGCTCGTACCACTTGAACATGGCGTTGATGGACTCGGACAGCTCCGCGCTCGACGTCTTGTCGATGCAGCACGTGTCCACCCACGCCCACTCGAACCTGTCGCGCACGGCCTGCCGGCAGCATTCGGCGATCTTGGAAAACCCCTTTTTCTGGCGCGCGGCACCGAGGTCGGCCATGTCCTGGAAGGTGACCTCGTCTTCACCCCAGAGGTGTGAGAGTATCACGTAATGTGGTGGCTGCTGGGCTCCATAGTCCCGGATTGCGAACGTCCGAGTGTTGATGAGCCGCATCTTCAGTGGTGTGAAAGCACAAAGGAGAAAGAAGCTGCATGTCGAAGCGTTTAAGTTGCGGCTGTAACAGTGCATGTATTAGCAGCTCAGTTGAAGAAGCAGAAGAGGAGCGCTGTGCCGTTCCAATGCGACGTTGTTGCCTGCGATACCCACATTACAGACTGCTTGGCGAGCTTGGCCGCAGAGGAAATAACCCAAAACGGCGATCCTTCATGTTCATTGACAGTTGGATCATGCCAAGCGCTAGGAGAACCTCTATTCAGAGTCGACGCGGTGGAGGTGTTGCAGAACGACGGTGGACCAATTAAGGGACAACAAACAATTGCCGAAGCAAGAATCAGAGTGTTTGAAGTAACGAGTGGTGTACCTAGGTTAGATAGGTAGGCAGGATGGCAGGATCTTGGGATCCTTCGACATCATCAACGCCGCAGTTGGGCTTATTAACTATGTACCTTACCTTACCAGGCCCGTGGACTTCCCTTGCGCCAAAACCAAGTGGTATCCTGTCACACAGTCATAGATAGACGACACATGGAGTCAATGACATGGACGTTTGCTTCAGTTGTTGCTCGAGCATTCTCCTCTCCATTACAGCCTCTACCGCGGGATGTAGCACGATCAATGAATGGGCAACTCTGAGCTGAGTTGATTGATGTTGACACTGAAATCTAAATCAGCCGTAGGATCCATCTTCCTCCTCCGCACTACATACCTAGTACGTTGCCTATCCTCTCCCAATTGAACCATCTCAGCAGCCCACCAGGCCGTGAACGCCGCCGTCAGCTGTGTACTTACAGGACCCAGTCCCGACAACGGTAGAGTTCTGCGGGTACAGCACGACGTTCTCAAAAGCAATGTTGTAGCACGGGTTTGCCTTGGAACACGATACGGTCGATGTCACGTTACTCTGCTTGGCGATGGTGCCGGTGAAGTTGACAAAGGCTACGTTGGAGATGGTCATGCGGCTGGTGCCCGAAAAAGACCCGTTGTTGCCCGAGTCCTGCGAGATGGAGGGGCCCGCGTTGGCGCCGTCGACGACGAAGTTGGCCAGCAGCACGTTGCGCACGACGCCCCAGCCGGCGCCGCGCGGGAGGCCCGCGCTCTCGTACGAGCTCTGCGGGACGAGCGCGCCCACCCACGTCTTGATGTAGGCGCTGTTGTGCATGTCGTTGTTGTAGCGCTCGATGCGCACGCCGTCGACCCGGATGTTCTCCACGCTCGAGTCTTCTAGGTATTGGCCCAGGCTGCCGATGGCGATGCCGTTGCCGCCGCGACACGTCACGTTGCGGATGTCGACGTTGTAGGACCGCGGCTTGATGGCTACGCAGTCGTCACCGCCCTGGTAGACCAGGTTGGTGAGCTGGATGTTGTTGACGTCCATGGTGTCTGCGGCATAAATTAGTCGAGGGGCTCGGTCGTCATCGGGCGGCTAGCTGCCTCACCAAACCCGTCCGTGTTCTGCACCCAGTTCTCGCCGTAGGGCGCGTTGACGGCGGTGGCATTGCAATAGATGTTGTTGAAGCGCATGTTGGTGCCGTTCATGATGTTGACGCTCCACAGGGGCGGATCCTTGACGTAGAAGTTGTCGACGTTGACGTCGGACACGTTCCAGAATACAAACGGCATGGGCCGGCCGGGCTGCGTGTTGCCCTTCTCGACGTTGTACCAGGCGTTGCCATTTCCGTCAATGCCGCCCGTGCCGTAGCCGTTGATGGTAATGTTGCGACCCGTGATGACGAAGCTGGCGTGGTGGTTCTGAAAGGCGACAGGGTACGAGTTGTTGCGCCAGTAGGCGAGGTCGTCCGAGAACTTGAGTGACGGAGTTTTAATATTATCTCACACCCACGACCTAAGCCACTACCATGTGAATACGCACCGTCCACTTCCCGCGCCATTGGATGACCACGTCATTTATTACAGGGTTGAGCCGCGTGGCGATCCAATACGACTCGTCTTCCGGGAAGACGACAGTGCCTCCAGCATTGCAGTCGTGGAAGGCCTTGAGTATGTTGGGCACGTCGTCTTCCTGGTGTCCTCTGGCCCTGACGGTACAGACCCTAGGGCCGAGTGCCGGCAGGCCGGGGAGCAAGCCCGCGTAAGCTGCCGAGGAGAGCGCAAGCCAGACAAGTGAGCGCATGGCGAGATATGTGTATGCTCTGCTGTCGGGGAGTTGACGGCCCCTCGGAGTGAGTATGTACTAACGACCGCTTTAGTAGCTACGATTTAACTTCGAGTTGCCTCATCTGCCCCAAACAGCTTTCCCCAATCTTCTCCGCACCGGGGCCCATCACACCGAGCTACCCCGGACCGAGGCGGGTGGGAATGACGACAAAACGAGACTTCTGCCGGGAAATAGTAACTCTCGCTTAAGTTGGCAATCTTCCACCAATGGGTTCATATCCGCGACCCGACGATCGTCAACTTCTCCGCTCCGCCCGATGTCAACATGTCCCGGTCGCTCGTGCCATTGGAGGCCGAGCAACTCCGTCGAGCATCTTGAGGAGCTGCATATGTATAGTATTTGATGTCGCGGCCTCGGGGTGGTAACTTCTGATCACTCGCCACGGATTGGCTCTCGAGCGCCGCTTTACTCTGCGTCTCATTTTCACCGCTTGCACGTGGCGTCATGGTGCGGATATTCTACGCCGGGCAGCTTCTCGGCCTCTGCTGGCTCCTATCGGCCGTCGACGCTCGATCGTGCTGGCGAGACACGCCGTGCTCTGGCCCGACAAGCGCCGCCTTCAGCGGAGTCTGGGACAACAACATCTATGCCCCGGCGTCGCGGACGGTGCGGCCCGCATCCACCCTGTTAGAGCTCAAGAAAAATGCCGTCACCAACTCGCGGCAGCCGGCAACCGCCACTCTGCACGGAAACGGATCCCTCGTGGTGTTTGACTTTGGAAAGGAGGTGGGCGGCATCGTGCACCTCGACTATACCGCCTCGGCCGGCAGCGGGGGCCTGGGTCTTGCGTTCACAGAAGCAAAGAACTGGATCGGCGAGTGGTCCGATTCGTCCAACGCCATGTATCACGACGGCGCGCTGTACGCCAACTTCTCGTCTGCAGGAAAGCAATCCTACGCCATGCCGGACAAGTACCTCCGCGGCGGCTTCCGGTACTTGACCGTGTTCCTGGTCACCAACAGTTCCTCGGTCGACGTACACATCGACGACGTGAGCGTCGAGCTAGCCTTCCAGCCCACCTGGTCTGATTTGCGGGCATACCAGGGCTACTTCCATTGCAGCGACGAGCTCCTGAACCGTATATGGTATGCCGGCGCCTACACGCTCCAGACGAACGAAGTGCCCGTGACCACGGGCCGCCTCAACAGCGGCGTCAAGTCGGGCTGGCTCAACAACGGGACTCTGGGCCCGGGCGACACCATCATCGTGGACGGCGCAAAGCGCGACCGCGCCGTGTGGCCGGGCGACATGGGCATCGCGGTGCCGTCGGCCTTTGTGAGCCTGGGCGATCTGGACAGCGTCAAGAACGCGCTGCAGATCATGTACAACACGCAGGTGCATGCTCTCTAGGCCGCTTCACCACTCAACTTCCGAACGCCGTTGCAATGAAGACTGACTGACATGTTACGAATGGGCCAGGACCCCAAGACCGGCGCATTCGCCGAGTCCGGCCCGCCCCTCAGCCAAAAGGGGTCCGACACGTACCACATGTGGACCATGATCGGCACGTACAACTATGTGCTCTTCACCAACGACACGGCGTTTCTGCGGCAGAACTGGGCCGGCTATCAGCGCGCCATGGACTTCATCCTGGCCAAAGTGACGTACCCGAGCGGCCTGCTCAACGTGACGGGGACGCGCGACTGGGCCCGCTGGCAGCAAGGCTTCAACAACAGTGAGGCGCAGATGATCCTGTACCACGCCCTGCAGACCGGCGCCGCGCTGGCTCCTTGGGCCGGCGGCGGCAACGACGGCAAGAGCACCAACACCACCAACCTCGCCAGCGTTTGGACCGCCCGCGCCGCTGCCCTCCAGACCGCCATCAACACGCACTGCTGGGACGACGAGTACGGCGCCTTCCGCGACAACGCCACCACTTCCACCCACCTCCACCCGCAAGACGCCAACAGTATGGCCATTCTCTTCGGCGTCATCCCACCCACCTCAAACCGCACGTCCGCCGCCTCCACCGCCCTGGTGCGCAACTGGACGCCTCTCGGCGCCGTCCCCCCAGAACTGCCGGGCAACATCTCCCCGTTCATCTCCTCGTTCGAGATCCAGGCGCACTTTGTCGCCGGCCAGCCCTTGCGCGCGCTCGACCTCGTGCGCCGCAGCTGGGGCTGGTACGCGAACCACCCCAACGGCACGGGCGGCAGCACCGTCGTCGAGGGCTACCGCGCCGACGGCTCGTTCGGCTACCGCGCCGAGCGCGGCTACGGGAACGATCCCAGTTATGTTAGTCACGCGCATGGCTGGTCTGCCGGGCCGACGTCCGCGTTGACGACTTACGTGGCGGGGCTGAGTATCACGGAGCCCATTGGTAAGGCCTGGCGGGTCGCGCCGCAGCTGGCGGGTGGGTTGCAGTTTGCGGAGGCGGGGTTTGTGACGGGACTGGGAAAGTTCAGGGTCGGGTGGGCGAGGGAGGAGGAGCAGGAGGGTGGTGTCGGGTGTTATACGCTGCAGGTCCAGGCGCCGAGTGGGACGCGGGGGAGCGTGGTGCTACCGTGGGATGGGCAGGGGAGGCCCGCAATTGTGGTGAACGGCCAGGTGATGACATGCAAGGTGACATGGACAGCAGGCGCGGCGAGCTTGACATTGCCAGGAGGCGAGTACAGTATAGTTGTTTGCTAGTTAAGGGGCTTAAGACTACTACTAGTACGCAGTGAAAGAGCACAGCTGCACTCCTGCATAGGTAGTGTGGGGACACACATGCCGAGGAGCAGAGACATCGATTCCGGTATGTCCAGGTGTGTGTGTGTGTGAGTGTTTGTGTCCTTGAGAGGGGAAGTCCCAGGGCAGGTGGGCTGTCAGGAGGATGGCCGGAGGCCCTTGGATTCAGACCGTGTTGCGTAATTTCCCGAGCATCAAAACTTCCCTGCCAATATAAAAACATATGAAGCCGAATGTCGTGCGAATGTGGTGGCCTCATGAGACAGCTTGAATTCAACGGCTTCGAAGAAAACGAAGAATTCCAGTCATATCAGAACGCCTCTTCATCTTTTCTGGGTACGCAGTCGGACGGAATCCAATGCTAATCGTATAGTCATTTCAACGTCAAATTTCAGACAACGTTTTGCTCATTCACCTAGCGACACCACGGTCCTTTGTCGCAAAAGCTCGTTGGAGTCACCGGCCGAGGGTCGTACTCGGCAAGCAGGCTAGACCAGGCATTCGCGCTCTTCTCCGCCGTTGCATTTACAGATTTCGCATCCCTTCGTAACCTGTTCACCCCTTCGACCAATAAGTTCATGGGAAAGATGGCTCGTCTTCCACCTCCTAAGGGGCTGAAAACTCTAGTAACGTAAATTATATGCGAGCCGAACATATAAGCGAGCCGAACACTTCTTGGCACGACGCGTCCTTCCTCTACACAACAACGCGTTTTTCCTACAACAGCGATGTCTTCTACTTCAAATGAAGCCAGGGTTATCTTAGCCGTCAAAACTCTTCAAAATGACAAGAAGCTAAGCCTCCGAGCCGTGGCTAAGCTCTATAATATACCAGTTACAACCCTCTACGACCGACGCGCTAGCCGAACTGCACGACGCGATATACGGCCTAACTCGCGCCGGCTTACGGATTCTAAAGAAGAGGCATTAGTTCAGTATATACTAGGGCTAATCGCACGCGCTTTTCCGCCGAGACTACGTGGTGTGGAAGATATAGCCAACCAACTGCTACGCGTACGCGACGCGCCCCCTGTCGGCAAGCTCTGGGCACATAACTTCGTTAAACGCCAGCCAGCCCTCCATACGCGTTGGTCGCGTCGATACGACTACCAGAGGGCCAAGTGCAAAGATCCAAAGATCATTGGCGAGTGGTTTGCCCTCGTACGGAACGTCAAGGCCAAGTACAGCATTGTGGATAACGATATCTACAACTTCGACGAGACAGGGTTTATGATGGGCATCATCTTCGCGGGCATGGTAGTTACGACCTCGGAT